>JAUUDZ010071232.1:0-10046 GCA_032361705.1 Panulirus versicolor
CTCTCTCTCTCTCTCTCTCTCTCTCTCTCTCTCTCTCTCTCTCTCTCTCTCTCTCTCTCTCTCTCTCTCTCGACTGCCAGCAGCGTTCACCTTCCCTCCTCTACGTGTGCACTTGAACTGGAGAACGATTTTTTGTTTGTTTTTGTTTCGTCATCAATGATAACAAGGCTTGACTGTTATGATCGAGGCTAGATATAGTCCAGACCAGCTGGTTAACCACGTTCTCTTGGTTAGTATTATTACACCGTGCAGAAGTGTATGATAATTATGGTTACCAATCATGTTAGCATCGCTGACTTGTCTTTCTTTCTTGAAAACGGCACTACCGGACTGGTCCAGCCATCATCATCTCACATGCACCAAACACATAATCAAACTTCACTTATCATTTTCTCCACATACGTTCTCTTGCCATATCTTTTCTGCACAATAGGTTTGGAATGTCATCTGTTTAGAGTCCAACAAGCCTATGGCTCCCACGTCCCCGGCATCACGAGGTGCTAAGAATCTCTGGGTTTCCGCCTGACTCTCCTGCTAATGAGAAGGAACGCTCGGACAGTACTAGTAGTGTCGCCCTCCTCTTTGGCAGACCTGCACCCTTTTAGCATCAGTGTGCGGACATTACGTGGTCTCTCGTGTAACCTCTCCTCTGTTCAACACCATCTGTCAAGTCCCTCTCCTACTGTCTTACTCCTCTCTGAAACCCGGTTGTCACATGGTGTTCTCACTTGCCCTTTTCTCATGTCCCACTATAATCTCCATTCACATTTCCGGTTCAGATGTAGTGTTTGTGCTTATTCCAACGTCAACACACCTGTTGCACGCCTCAAGGACTTTCAGTCGCCAAAGTTTGATGTTATGTGACAAATGGTCTGTCTCCCTTGGACTGTTTAAACTCCTACCATGAGACTGTGACATCGTCTCACCCGCAAGCCGAGATACTCTACTTAGGGTATTCCAGCATTCACCATAGGGAATGGTTGAATTCCTCCCTTTCCAATGATTGGGGAGTTGTAGGATTGAAATCCCCACGTTCTCCATTCTCGGTAATATAGATCAAATTATCTCCCACCCTACCCATAGTCCTGACCGCTGTGACCACTCTCCTAATATTCTGGATCTGTTTTTCACCTCCCGCACATTCCGCTGTAAATACACAAACTTGCCCCCAGTCGGTTCATCTGATCACACACTCTTAAATGTATTCTAATGGCACCTCCCCCTCCAGCAGCCCCTTCCAAGTGTAATGACTGGCACCTCAACAAAGCTGAGTGGAATAACGTATGGAACTTCTTTTCTGACTTTCCTTGGGTAAATTGCTCTCTCGTATGTGGTGATGCCTCTGTCTTCGCCAAATGTGTAGCAGAAGCTAATTATTCTTGCGGGAATGAAAGCATTTATTCCCTCTTCCTCCAAAACGACTTATTTTTTTTTTTTTACAATCATTGGTTAAACCGTTCCTGCTCTGAGGCCACTCAGGTAAGGGATCAGGAATATTAGGCTTGGAAAAACACTTCTTCCTCCGGTTCCCGCTCAGCTTTTATCACTGCCGGAGATCATTTCAAGCACGTTATGCGTGAGGCACAGCGTTCCTTTATACAGGGGAAGTTCGATAACCTCTCCTCGTCATCCAATGATAGGTCTGTCTGGTCTTTAGCTAAGGGCATCTCTAACATTCTCTCATCCCCTGATGCACCTCCTGCTAATCCTATGCCACTCTCCGTAATCTCTTTTCGAACTGTTCGAAAAGCGCTTCTCTTTCTTGACACAGGTCCTGATGGCATCTATCCCCGTGTACTGAAAGCCTGTGCCTCTGAATTTGCACCTGTGCTTGCTCGTCTATTCCGTTTCGGTTTAACAACCGCTGTGAATGGAGAACGTAGGGGAAATAGATTTGCTTGGAATCCTCAGAGTAATGACTATTTTTCACTCTGAATACGAATCTTGGGTTGAAATATTGTTTGTGGGTCATTAAGGCCTTTAATTAATGATAACATTTTAAGAACATCGTTTTATTGTTTCGTATTTATCAGGTATCTGATATTTTCCAAGATTATATCATGTACAGAAACGTTTCATTGTTATATTACACTTTTAAAAGAAAACAGAAATGGACAAAAAAAATATCCTAACATTTTACCTGCAGTTTTCAGTACTTTTGTGAGGCACAAGATTTGCTTGAAAACGTCGGTATTAAGGACGATTTTTCATGCTTAATACGAACGAATCTTAGGTTGAAATATTGTCCTGGGGCTCATTAGGTAACTGTCGGCAGGCGGGAGCATTATGAAATATTTTCCATGACTATTTCAAGTATAGAAGCGTTTCATTATGTTATAGTACAGGTTTAAAAGAAGTTTAGGGGGAGCTAAAAGAATACCCTGAACTATTACTGGATTAATGTTTGCGTAAGAAACTGGACAGAAGCCAGTGTACGTACATGATAGGAGGCAGAGACTTGTAATGAATGGTGGGGTATCATCGTGGTAACCCGTTACTCGTATGGTCCCTCAGGGATCCATTTTCATCGTTTATTTTAAGGGTATTTACGAAGGGCTGAATAAATTAGTGTCCAAATCTGCGGATGACACAAAGATCGGTAATGCCATATTAACTGAGGAAGATAGGCTAAGTTTACAAGAGGATCGAGATGACATCGACGAATGGTCGAGAAAATAGCAAATGCCATTTAACGCCAGTGAATGTCAGCTGTTACAGGTGGAAACCTCAACATAAAAAAAGAATTAGACTGTGAGCTGATGGGCCACAAGATAAAGGAAGGACACCTCTAGTGTGAGGGATCTAAGGGCCACTGTCTCCAACCACCTCAAATTCTGCCAGCATTGTAATGGAGGTGATGGCATGAAGGCAAACAGGATATTAGGATTTACCAAGGATGTGATGTTGCCACGCTACCTAAGTCTAGTTAGACCACACCTCAGATATGCAGTGTGGTTTTGGACACGCCACTTACACGAGGACAGACATTCTTACATTGGAAGCAGTGCAGCGAAGAGCAACTAAATGGATTCTTTCCTTTCGTAACAAACCACATGAGGAGAGATAGCGAGAATTGTACTTGTTCTTCTTAAGCAAGAGGCGCCCCCCGAGGCAAATCAATAGAATGCTTTGAAATGCTGAAAAGATGCAACAGTGTCGATATTGAACATATCTTGACAGTAACGCCAGCTCTACTGACGTGAGAAAATGGACCAAAGCTGAGAGGTCACCGAATTAAATTTGGAGTGTCCGATATATTTCTGTACCAACGACATTATGGATGTGTGGCATAAGCTCCCAGAAAATGTGGTTCAGAGCAACACTCTTACTATCTTCAAAATTAGGTTTGATCATCACTTGTCACTTTCCATTATTGAATAATTCATTTGTTCAGTCATAACATAATGGTATATCATGCTGCCTTCCCTACCATCGATCCTGCCATGGCCACGTTACAGTAATATACCAACATTGATTAACCCACGTCACTTTCTCTGATAGAGTAACTAAGAATTATTGTATCATTCTTCAACATCAGGAATCAAATAGACGTGAGAATTCGAGAGGCTGGAACTCTCAAGTTTATCCATACTATTGTCTTTCGTAATTGATAGTAGTGATGCATGGTGTTGGTGATGGGATGCTTGACATATTCATGTTCATACTACCTTATGATTTTCCTATAGAAGTTTCCATCTGGCATTTTAATCCTGCAAGGTATTTTTTCAACCTGTATCCCATCCAGCGTGATGCTGAAGTGGGTGGAGGGTAGGGGGCAGAGCCTCTGCTTTTCTGTCCTTGTTTTCTACTGCTTCTAAAGGGACTGCATTTTTTTATTATTATTTATTTGTTAAGTGATGTTAAGGCCAGACCACCTCGCTTAGATCTTGGGTATATGTGTCTGTGTTTTTGTCTTTGAGAACTGGCTGCCTGTGTGCCCCCAACCACTAGCTCGACCACGGAGTACTATGCAAGCTGCTGCATCTTATGATTGCCGTGTGGCCTTTGGCAACTCAAGGGTGGGCCATTTTGATAACTTTGTTTTCACCTTGTACCTCGAAGCTTTGGACCTCTCTAACCTTTCATCTTTCCCAGATTTTCTACTTCCTCCAGACTTCGTGAATACTTTCCATTTCTTTTTTTCCTTTCATTAACCTCTTTGTATTTCAATTAAGGCCCGGCTTTGCCGTGGACTTTTGTCCGTGACTGGAGCCTTCATAGAAAAAAAAAATTTTGTGCCTCTGTCAGTGGACATCGTCAGGTGGCGCGGCATACCACCCACTCATCACCCATTTCCAGGGGCCAGACCTAGCCACAGTCAAGCACTGGGCCGCGGCGCCCAAACCATAGTCATGCATGACCCCAGCACCGGGCCCCGGTGCCCGAGCCATAGTCAAGCACGACCCCAGCACCGGGCCCCGGTGCCCGAGCCATAGTCATGCATGACCCCAGCACTGATGGAGGGGCGGGTGTTGATGATGCTGCTGAGACCGAGTCACAGAGTGACGGAGGGGCTGGTGGTGGGTGGCAGTCAGTGTGTGTGGTTGTGATGAGAGAAAAGAATATCTGCTGCACTGCACCAGGTTGTCGCCAATGAAGGACAGGTGTGGCATCCTCTTGTGCTCAGAATGTTCATACAGTAACTAATGAAGGATTATTGACCTGACGACCTGCTTTGTATTGATGATCAAGACTGTTGAAGATGGTGCATGGAGATGTGGCAGAACTGTGACGTTCATGACAACACTTAACGAAGGACAGGTTGTGTGTGTGTCTGGTTAAGTTGGAGTGAGAGTCGAGCGAACGAACACACGACTGTACGTATGTCGTCAGGACGGTAGGTGATGACGCTGTTGTGACCCCACGGTACGAGATGCGTTGTACTGCCAGATGTACCTAGGAGTAGGTCGTGCCTTACCCTCACGCAAATACGAGAGGCTCACGCACGTCGGTGAGGCCCCTGCAGATCCTCTGCCATTTCCCAGATGGCTCCATCGAGAGAGGTTCCTCAAGTGTGTTGTGTCTCACTCTCGACCACTTCGTCTTACCCTCAGATCTTCAGTCTTTCAGTAGTTTATCTCCGTCCACACTTGCCTCACCTCACCTCACCTCACCTCACTTAACTTCACGTCGCCTAACCTCACCTCACTTTACCTCACTTCACCTCACCTCACTTCACCTTGCCTCACCTCACCTCGCCTCACCTCACCTCGCCTCGCCTCACCTCGCTTACGTAACTCTCCATTAATGTCGACCACACCCATGTATGTCTTTACCACAGAGCTACATAACATCTTGCATTGCGAGACATTCCTTTCATGACAGCATATCGTGTGGTCCCTGGTCTGACCACATACCATTGTGCATCTTTCTCATGTACCATTTCTCCAAAGTGGTTGTCCTCCCTTAAATCTTTTGACGAGTTACTTTCAAATTTTGACGATTCTTTTTTTCTTATATCTTGGGAATTTTTTCTAAATGCATTTGATATTACTAAGCTAGTAATATGCAACACTATTACAGTTTTAAGGCAGCGTCCGACACCTGATCAATCGTACCTTTGATGGCAGAAACCAAAGTTGTGTTATGTAACTAAGGTAACCCTTGTAGGATGTAACAGATGCTTTTCCTCACGATGTCAGCACCTGCAGTCTATCGTATATTATGTATAAGTAGATTAGCTTATGTTGAATAATGGAATGATCAAGATTTGGATAGGTTTATACAAGGGTATGAATAACATTTGGTAACGTAGATGATGGTATTGATATAACCTGTTGTCATTCATTTACATGCAGTAATGCAGTCCATTAGAAGTGTGGCAGATCCAGTTACCTCAGGACATGGAGGGTAGTTGAGTTGACCAAGTGTATTTCTGAGTAGCATACATGCTGGTGTAGGGGAAGGTAGGTAGCCAAGGTGATCCTGGTTCCTGTGGTAGTGTGTGAGGCAGGTGGCGCCAGGGGCGATATTCCCCTCCCCAGCACGGGTGAATATCGAGACCACTCAGTCAGTCATACCAACATCCTCCTGGTCTGTAGTTCTCACATCATCATGACTGACCAAGTATCTGTCCTGACGAAGGTTTCCGCGTTCCTCCTCAGGTGGTCATGTCCTGTGCATAATGTGTTGTCGGTGTATGTTATGAATGTGGCGGGGAGGGGGGCTTTTTGTAACGTCATCAAATCCTTAAACCCAAGGTCCTGTAATTGCGAGTTTCCCAGAATAACTTGATGTTGTTCTCGCGCTGCCTGAGTACTGGTGGTGTTGGTTGTGTTGGGGAAAGCATCAGTTTGGTGCGAGACAAAGAACATTGTTATTTTTTCGTGTTCCGTTCAACAGCGGCTTTGTGGTGCTATTGCGCCGTGTGGCACGCCAGGAACAATACACCAGAAGAAATAATAACAAAGGAAAACTGTATCAGAAGTGATTATGGCGCTTATAGAGGAAAACTGAGTATCCTTGGGTAAGACGTGTTGGTAAGTTCTGATGATGTGTGCCGGTGGAGAGAAGTTCGGTGTCCCATTGTGTCATGCGCCTCTCGTGTGCCCAAGAGAGCTCTACATTCGTAGTGCCCCATATTTTGAATGTTTTCTATTATCATGCATTATTTTAAAGCTTCTGTATGCTTAGTTAGTAGGATGTTTTATAGCAACTGGCCTGACTGAGGAGCGATGACGTGGTGCCCGGAACCATCTTACACCCTCCATGTTAGGTTTTCCTTTCTTACTTTCTTTTTCCGCGGAATACCGGGCTCGTCCTGCCATCTTCTCCTAACAAGACCGTACACCTGTTCAGACCTCACTTATTTTCTTCACGTAAGTTTTCATGCCATCTCCTGGCTCGTAACGCAATCGCTTCTAAATATAATCTTGACACATTATGGGGTACTAAGAATCTCCAGGTTCCCGCCTGACTCTACTGCTAATGAGAGGGAGGACTCAGACAGTAGTAGTTCCGGCCCCTCCCTCGACCTTTCCCACTCCGTTAGACCTGCCTCTTTATCCATTCACTTTATCAACATACGTAGTGTCTTTAGTAACCTCTATTCCGTTGAGCACCATCAGTCTAGTATTTCTCCTAATGTCATACTTCTGTCTGAATCCGAATTGCCTGTTGATGTTCTCGCTAGCCCTTTTCTCATACCCAACTATAATCTTCGCTCACGATTTCGGTTCAAAGGTGTTGTCTGTGCTTATTCCAACATCAACACACTTACTGCACGCCTCAAGGACCTTGAGTCCCCAAACTCTAATGCTATCTGGCTTAAGGTCTGTCTCCCAGTTACCGCGCTCTTCCTTTGTTTCGTTTACTGCTCCCGTATTTCTTCGACTTTCGAAACTCCTCCCATGAGGCTGAGATCTTTCATCAAGGAGATTTCATCTTACACCATAGAGAATGGTTGAATTCCTCCCATACGGATGGTGGGAGGATTGAAGCCTTCACGTTCTCCATTCTCAGTGATCTAGATTCTAGAACAAATTATCTCCCACCCTACCCATAGTCCTGACCGCTGTGACCACTCTCCTAATATTCTGGGTCTGTTTTTCACCTCTAGTTAATCCGGCCGTAGCTACACAATCTCTCCCTCAGTTGGTTCAACTAATCAAGCTCTCATTAATGTATCTATTCTAACGGCACTTCTCCCTCCAGCAGCCCCTTTTGAACGTAAATATTGGCAGGTAAACAAAGTAGCCTGGAATAACTTGCGAAAAATTCTGTTTTGACGTTCTTCGAATGACTTATTTTATCTTATGTGGTGATGTCACTCTCCGCCATACATGTATTTAGTAGTTAATACAGAAAGCTTTTGGTCATTGTCAAAGAAATGAACCCATTCGCATTTCTGGCATCACTCTACCTAACCCGGATGTTATGGTCTGGATTTTACATATAGATTATTGCACCCTTGGAAGCATTGACTGTGCATTTATTTCCGAACATTTTCTCATTATCGACTTATTACTATGATGGCATGTTCTGTGCTGGCATGATTACACCCGGTCCGGCATGCAACGTTAGTCATCTCTGTAACAGGAAATACTTGGGTGCACCGTCGTCCAAGAAACAGTAGCTGGTGAGGCGTGTATAGAGACGGTCACGTGACTCGAGGCCGCGCTTCACCCTTGCTTGGTTACCCTCCGCCGCTGAACATGGACACGCCAGTTGCTGCTGTAGGAGATATTCTTCTCTACAGCGCCGTTGACATGTTGTATTTCAGACTGATATGTAACTTTATGCTGCATACTCGTTCGATGTGTTTGATTGTTATCGGTTCATTGTTTCCAGTGAGAGAAGCACGTTCTTCAGTTGTCTCCCAAGAGTATTGTAATGGAGGTGAATTGGTGGTGGGTGTGGGAGGCGGACGCCTGGTGATCGTGACATGATTATAGACTCTGATTTCTGGAAGGTTGTGCGATATGTGGATCAGATCGCCCTTCCTTGCTGCTTGTGACTCCTGAGTACAAGTTAGGAGGATTTGACCGTGTTGGTAGCGGTGGTGGCTGACGAGTATTAGGCTCAGGCACTGGAATCTCCTACCGTACTTTCTACATTCAAGGTTGTCTTTTGTCGAAGAAAATGTCCATTGTTGGTCTGGGTGTGATGTTACAGATCACAGACACAGGTCGTCAGCGTTTCAGTTTATAAAAGGGGGAAATATACGTTCACTTAGATTTATGGATGAGATATTGTCAGAGATTAGAATGATAACGACAAAAGTACACGTAGAGATAGCGTCACTGCAGGTGATACAAAATGTTAATCTGGCATCTTTGCTGGCATGGCACACCCGACCCGGCATGTTACGTTAGACACCCGTATAACAGGAAATACATTGGTGCATCATCATACTAGAAACAGTAGCTGGTGAGGCGTGTAGATTGTCACGTGAGGTGCGAGGGGCCTACAAAAAGGTAGGTAGACAGACAGACACAAAGATGGATGGATAACTGTTATTAAAGTTAAAGCATAGGAATTAAACCCAAAAACCTAATTAGGATGAATGTTCCCGGTAATGTTTAACTAGGATAAAATTGGTGACTCCTTGCTTAGGGGTATTCATAGTTTTATTAATCGAATTTTTAACATGGACGTAGACATAGTGACTGCGTCTATCGCTGACTAGTATTTTTACTCCGTATTTTACCCCGCTAGAGTTTCGTCTCCTGAATTCCAGCTGGACTGGACTACGTTGTCCACACGAAGTGATTCAGGCTGTTCACCCACTACATTATCTTGACATTGTTCATTCATTGTAATCCCGTCGACGTTTAGGTTGCGTTGTAGCACATGCCAGTTAGCGAGTACAGTTAGCCACCCATACCATGTGACCCACATAGTATATAAGAACATAAGAAGTGAGGACACTGCAAGAGGCCTATTGGCCCATGCTAGGCAGGTCCTGAGTCTGTCCACCCCACAACCAACCACCTGAGCAGATAAACACATCATCCAACCTTCGTTTAAAGCTACCTAAAGACCTAGCTTTCACTACAGTACTTGGCAGCTTACTCATTAAATCTATTACCCTGTTCCTGAACCAATATTTACCCATATCCGACTTGAATCTTTTTTTTTTTTTTAATGAAATACATTATTTCTTGTCCTATCCGGTGGCACCATTCTAGGAACTTGATTCATGTTACCTTTATTGATCCCTTCTCCCATTTAGAAACTTTAATCATTTCCCCTCTAGCCCTCCTCCTCTTTAGTGAGTGTAAATTCAGTCTTTTTAACTTTTCTTAATAAGTGAGGGTTCTAGTTCCAGGTATCAATTGTGTCATTCGCCTATGTGCTCTCTCTAAAAAATCTATATATACGAGTTCATGGATGTTTAGAACGTTAAGTACTGCATTAAAAGAATAATTAATTTTTTTCCTGGTGAAAGATGTTTCATTGTAGAGAAATGAATAAGTGAGAGTTAAATGAATCGTTTCATTATTTTAACGTCTCTTTCAGGTGGTGATTCCCCTGGGGCTGAAGGTCAAATCCCGGGACGTGATCGTGGAGTTTGGTCGACGCATCATCAAGGTCGGCCTCAGGAA
>JAUUDZ010071242.1:0-10046 GCA_032361705.1 Panulirus versicolor
GTCAAATGCATTTTAAAACAAGTTAATTCTTACCTTTCTGTATTATCCTTTTCACAAGAGCATATTTGTGAGCACCCAGGACCATACTGATTAGGAGGGCATGCTGGAGTAGAGCAGTCTGTTCCTAACCAACCATCTTTACAGAAACAGCGGCCACTTATGTGTGAACATGATGCTCCATTTAGGCAGGCGCACTTTTCTGTGCAGTTGACTCCATATGTATCAAAAGGACATGCCTCCTGACACTGAGGAAAGAAATTGTGTGAATAAAGAGGGCATTTAATGTACAGAGCTGAAACATTTATATCATTATTTCAAGACTCAGTTCATGAAATGAAAAAGCTAACTACTTTATTATTTTGATAACTGCACTGAACATAAAAACTCTTCAAAAAAATTCCTAGTTACTTGCTCAGCTCTTCTATGCCTGACAGTTTGAAGTTGAGAAATGAAACAGATTTTGCATTAACTACTATGCTCTCGGTGTAAGAAACAGCACTTATAATTCTGTACACAGCATATCCATTCTCAATGTGGTGATTATTGGATCACAGTACATATCCAAAGATCTTTCTTATAATCACAACAGGCTATCAGAAATATGTGCAACAAGATTTTGCACTTCATTAAAATTTTCATTTCAAATCATTATCCATAAAAAACAGATGCAACATACAAGCATTTCACAAAAGAACAATTGCCTACAACTGCATTTTGCTCCCTGCCACTTCTGCACTAATCAGTAAAAACCAACTTCCTCTTTTAAACTTTATATGCTTATTACACATCCACAAAAACAAATGATTCTGTACTGGTACTAGAAATATCAAATAAACAAGATAAAGCTTAACAGCAACTGGAAGAGTATTGTACTTCACATGCATTGTGTACAATACATGCAACCCCAAAGCTTAATATAAAAAGCTTTATGCCTAAAGTTAATTTTTTTCACTCGCATTTGCAATTGCCTGCATTAACAAGGTAGTGCATGAAACAGATGAAGAAATGGCTTCATTTACTCACATCTGCTCTCTAGCTGTCATTTATAATGCACAGAAACCAGAGCTCCCTATCCACAAACAAATCCTAAGGACTTCTCTATGTTTCCCCAGCTGCTTTAAGTGCCCTGGTTTTGCCTAATAACAACATGCAAACCCCTGTACAACCACACTGATCCATTTTCCTATATACCTTGCATGTCTCACACCCTCCAGCATATACAGAATTTACAATAACTAATGTGTTGGCTTGGTTCAGTGCTAAACGATTGGTACAGAAGAGTTTGGAAAGAGACGATGTTTCCTTATTTCCATTGTGAATGTTTTCAAACTGTACTCCTATATCATACACAGGCAGAGCATTTGAAACAGTCTGATCATATGGAGAGGGTGAATGAGGAGAGATTTACTTAGATGGTATATATATATGTGGAGGGAACTTGGAGGAGAGGGGAGACAGGACAAGATGGAGGGACAAAGAGTAAGATGCTCTGGGTTACAAGGGCCTGAGAGTGAAGGATGGTGTGAGGTGTGCATGGGAAGGAGCAAAATGGAGCAATGTGATATAGAAAGGGTGAACATGCTGTCAATGACCTGAACCAGGGGAAACAACAGAAAGGTATGTGGAGCCTGGCTGTGGATAGAGGGATCTGGTTTTGATGCACTGTACATAACAGCTACAAAGTGAATGTGAGAAAATAGGGCTGTTCTTTGTCTGTTCCTGGTGCTACTTCACTATGAAGGAAAGAGCAAAGTAGTAAAAATATCACATCGAAGCATCTATACATAAGTAGGTGGTGGTTCCATGGGATACTGGTATCTCATTAATTCACAAGTTTCACACTTCTCTACGAGTACTTGGTGAACATGTGCAACTTGGTAATACTCTGCCGCATTTAGTAAAATTCAAGAAATAATACTCTATATTCCTAGAGAATATGTTACAAGAGTGTAACAGTGTTAAGCACTTTCTTTCCAGATGACTTGTACAAGGTTCCAAAACATTTTTCCATTCTCTGTGGTTGACTTTTGTGCACTTTAAATAATTTGGATTCCCATGACCAAGAAAGTGCCATATGTTATCAACTTTGTCATCCTATATGTTTACCAACTTTGTCATCTACACACACTTGACATACAGTAGATATGTATATATTCATGTAGTAGATTTATACAAATTGTATTCTGCTGGACAAAGCTTGTCCTGATGTCAAAGGACAAAGTACTGCACCATCACACTCCTGCAGCAATGAGTGGTGCTAGCCACTATCAAGTGGAATTTAAATGATGCACAATAATATGGATCAACTGATAATGCTTTGATAACTTTGACTAGTTAACCCTAATGGGATGAAGAAAAAAGACAACAGCAATAAAGAAATGGAATCCTGAAGAAGGTTGTGCCTGAGGACTGCATGAAAGCTATCATCAATCCTTTATTCAAAGGAAAATGTGCAAAGGATGTATGTAGCAAACATAGAGGAATAAGGCTTTTAAGTACACCAGGAAAAGTGTATGCAAGAATACTGATTGACAGAGTGATGGAAGTGACTGAATGTTAAATAAGTGATGAGCAAGAGGGTTTTAGGAAAGGTGGGGGCTGTGTGGATCAGATTTTTATAGTAGGGATGACCATGGAAAAATATTTGGTGAAAGGTACGAAGCTGTATGCAGCTTTTATGGATCTGGAGAAAGTGTATTACAGAGTCGAGTGGAATGCTTTGTGGGACGTATAAAGGATATATGGTTAGGGGGGCAACCGATGGATGGTGTAAAAGCCTTCTACAGAGGAGCAAATGTAAGAGTGGATGGAAAGCTGAAAAATTGTAGATGTGAGGCAGGACTGTGTGATGTCACCAAGGCTTTTTAATTTATATATGGAAGGAGTGATTAAAGAGATGAAAGCAAAACTAGGGAAAAGGGGTGCAGAGAGGGAGTGTGGTAGCGAGATATGGTGGCTACTGGCAAGTTTGTCTATGGACGATACTATGTTGTTTGATGAGAGTGAAGAAAAGTTGCAGAAAGTTGTAAGTGCGTTTTATGATGCGTGTAACCATAGGCAATTGAAGGTACATGCAAGTAAAAGTAAAGTAATGGTGTTTGAAAGGAAACAGTGAAAGTATAGATTTCGTTAAACCATACAGAGTGAAAGAAGAAAGTGTATTAAATTGTGCTTTGGACATGAGGGCAAAAAGACTGGAAGAAGTGAGAGAATTTAAGTATCTAGGTTAGTGTGGGGATATGGAAGGAGAGATAAGGGAGAGAGCAGTACAGGGTAAAAGAGTCATTTGGTCCCTTAATAAAATAATAAAGAGAGGATTGAGGGACAGCATACTCCTCCCAACCCTGACCTATGCAGCCAAAACATGGACATGGAATGAGTCAAAGAGATGAAGAATCAAGGCTGTGGAAATTAGCTACTTGAGAAGAGCAAGTGGTGTGACTAGATGGAATAAAGAAAGAAATGAATGGGTGTAAGAGAGATGTGGTATGGCAGGAATGCAAAGGGAGCAAATTGGGGAGTGGTAGAATGAGTGAAACATAATATATTGAGCTGGTATGGGCATGTCGAAAGAATGCAAGACTGGGAGTTTACAAGGAGAGTGTATGACAGCACAATTAAAAAGATTGGTGCGAGTGGAAGAGCACCTGTGATATGGGCAAACGGTGGAGGAATACTGCTATAAGAGAAATAGTGGAAAAATGTGTGAAATGGTGTATGCGAAGGAGGCATTTAAGGACAGGGACAGATGGACTCCTTTGCCATGGCCACCCACTGATGGGAGTTCCTAGAGGGAACAGGCAACAAAAATACAGACATAGATTAGACAGATATTGAAGACTGACCAGACAACCACGCATACATAATCTATGTAATACATCACTGTAATTTCTTAAATATTACATTTTTCCAGATTCAATATTCTACTCAATGCCACTGTCAAAATTTGTATATTTTCCCTTTTTCTTAAAAATCCAAATCCTCCGTGGAGGAAAGGAGCATAAGAACACTGCAGTAAAAGGTTTAATGTCGAGAGACATCTGTCAGTAGAGACAGGATGCAGGTGTGATAGTATTGTGAACAATGATGCAACTTACTTCAAAGTGGAAACCTTACAACAAAATTCATCAGATGCAGAGGCAATAAGTTGTGTGACATTTTGTAGTTAACTACTACTCTAGAGAATATGATAAGAAGTGGCAGCCTTCAAGACATATCAGTCTCTAAATTTTTTTACATAATTTGTTTCTGTTTTAAAAGAACTCTTCTTATACTGGTGATGCATTGACACACACAAGAGTGTGGGATAAAAACCCTACTCTAGGAAGCATAAAGTTATCATTCTCAAATTGCAGGAATAAACCCATTCATCAGAATAGCCAATATAGCAAAATACTGGCACCCCCTCTACAGTGATGGAAAAAAAAAATTACGTGAAATGCAAGCAACTGAAACCCAATATATTAGGTAGGATTTATGTTCAAAGTACTAATTTTCCATAATGAACTCTTAAGGATGAAAAAACATATACAACAACTTAGCCTGAAAACTTCTTACTACATAATTCTATTGATTTAGGTATCAAATCACAGCTTACCAGAAAATGTCATGATTTTCAGTAAGTGGATTTCTCTTGAGCCATGCATTTCTTGCTATCATTAAACCTCCTAAGCACCTGTAATTTCACCTCTAGACTGACAGCCTTACATCTGTCCTGAACTTTCTAAATAACTGAAACATTCTTGGTAGGCATAATGGAATGCCTGCACTTTCTTTGGGTGCAAGAAAGAAAAAAAGACACAAACAAACTGTGGTGAGAGCAAGCACTGGCCAATATCTTTCTTTGTTCAGAAGCTCACTGCCAGTAGATGGGATATGAATTTGAACATATTTAGCAGTGATGTCTTTATAAGATGCATGATGAATGAAAACTAATCCCTTTAAATTTTATGCATTATTCTATCATTAGAATTAAGAAAAAATGTATGCTGCCAATGATTTTTTCAAATCTGTTACCACTACAAGGGGTCACAAGTCACTATAAGAGTTTGTACACTGGTCCTTGACTGCTTTAAATGTAAAATTTTGCTCTACAAGTCTGTCCTACAAAGGGGATACTGGTATCCAAAGTGAAGAGTGAGGCAAAAAATGGTATCATGATATGTACCACTGGACTCCAGGGTGCTTGTTGAAGGGTGTACACAGTTCTCGACTGTTGCAGGTGCAATATTTTACTCTAAGTTGTTGCTACACAGGGGATGCCAATATCCAAAATGGAGAGTGAAGCACAAAATGGTAATTTGATATCCACCACTGGAGAGGATGGAGCTAGTAGAACGGCGTACATTACATTCAGAAGTGTAAAGGTAAGCGAGTCACACCATAAGTAGCTATTCATTTTTGTATTAGATATGAAACCTATTTATACCATTTCTACAGTTATACCATTTCCAATCCTTCTAAGATGTAATGTCCTGACTGATTTCCTGCTATCATCTTTTCCAAAAAGTCCTTTAATGTGAACAGAAACTTTTTCAATTATTTTACCATCTGGCCAAAATTCTCGGCCACACCACTAGAAAAACACTGTACTTTCACTCCCCAAGCAACGCTTCAAATAAAGCAATTTTCTAACCTCATAGTTTATAATACATTCACTTGTCTTCTGAGGCATCCTTAATTCTACTTTTCCTTTCTTACTTCCTTCCCAAGGTAACCCGTATTATTTTCATATATACTTTTGTTTGTAGTGCAAGCAGGATGGAAACACTTCAATTATCAGAAACAGCAACATGCAGATTCTTCAGCATATGTTCTGAATGATGGTGTGAAAAACTATGTGCCATCCTGCTTTGGCAATGTGAAAGGTATAAGTGATACACTACTACAATACAGGTATACCACCAAATCTCCAGAAACGGATGGTTCGATACCTCCTTTAGTCCAGAGAAAACCGAGGAACTTGAAATTACCGTGGCCAACAGACTAGTTTACTGGGCAGCCACAGATGGCGTTGTGTGTAGGGCACATTTATTTACATCCTTTACGCTGCACTTGGTGGTGATACCACAATTCTGTCAGTTCTGTAAGATTCCTAGCTTATTTAGCTTAAATCTAACCACAGCTATGGCTTCTAAGACATATGAGTGTGTCAGTTGTGGTGTCAAAAGTAAACACCAGTCCATATTGATTGAAGATGAAGTAGAACTGTTGAAAAAAATGGACCATAGTGTTTTGGTGCATATGCTGTGTGACATCTACAGTATTGGTTCATCAACTGTTTATGATATAACTGCTTAATTAATACCTGTAATCTTGTTTCATTAATGTACTATTGTACAAGTACCTGTATTTCATTTATTCATTTAATCTACATTTAATATCTGATTACTCTAAATTTCTAGCAGTCAATGGTATACTTTAGACACATGGGAGATGTATAATTAGTAGGTTAGAGGTGTGTTGATGAATTATCATTATGTGACCACAGTTGGTTCAGCAAAATGGTTAATCCAGCAAGGCTTTGGAACCAAGAGTGCTGGAAAATCAGTGGTGTACCTGTATCAGGGAAGTGCTAAGAAATTTATGAATAGTGGTTTAAAGATTCTTACCATTACGGCAATGTCTTGCATTAACACAGTTTATGTTGAAAAATTTTGTTGTACTCTTATTTATATTCAGAATTGCATTAATGCAGAGCAAAAATACAGTAGTGTGGTCCCAACTAGAAAATACACCCAAAATTCTAGTTAACGTGGACCACAAACCAGTCAACTCAGTCCCACCTGAAAAAATACTTAAAAATCTTGTGTTAATGCAGATGACAAAATGCAATGACACAGCTTCAACTGGAAAGTTTCCCTAAAATTTGTATTAACATGTGGCCCCAGGTGATAAATGCACTTAAAACTTGAATTGATGTGGTTCACAAAATGGGTTAATGTAGTCTATACTGGAAAGTGCACCCAAAATTTTGAGCAAATGCAGATTGGTCAGTGCACTGACGTGGTTCCAGCTGAAAATACTCCTAAAATTTGAGCTAATGTTGATCACTAAATATGTTAACAAGCTCTGCCTGAAAGGTTCTCCCAAAATTTATGTCACTGCAGAATTTGAGGTGATGGAGATTTGCAGTGTGTGTTAACAGTGTCCCATCTGGTGAATTGCACTGATGATTTGAGTTGTGTGGGCCACAGACTTGTTTGATAATCCCAACTGCAAAACTGGACATTTATACAGTCCTATTGCCTAATCTTGTTCTCTCCATAGATTATCTGTGATATTTAACCTAGTTCATTCATGGTGATAATTCCACTCAATATACTTCAACTCATATTTGCTCCCCTCTTCTCTCTATATTACACTTTCTCAAGCTAAAAACCTTTCCTTTCTTGATTTGGACCTGTACAGTATCTAAGAATGAAGAAGCAGAAACTTGAGAAAATCCATAAGCCCAGAATGGGGCAGCAGAAACCTGGTTAAACTCATTACTGTAGTGCTAAAATGCAGTTTCTGCTTATATTTCTCTGAATGTCACTCTGAAATTTTGCCTCTGATTAATTTCAAAACTACAATTCATCTCTTCAATAAAATACACTTGTTAAGCATAACCATATTCTCCAAGCTATGTAATGAAATACACATGTTAAGCACAATCATATTCTCCAGGCTGTTCTAGGAACCCCACATAATCTACATTGCAAAATTTTTTTATGAAGCTAGAGATGATTACTAGGTGTCTTAATATATCTATAGGTGCCTTATTCACCCCAGTACAGAGTATTGCTCACGTAGTTGGGGTGGTTCTTCTTTCTCTTTATATTAGCCAGAATGGAATTTAAAACTTCCATCTTATTAGCTCTCCAGGCATCACCTCTTTCCAACTATTCCTCTCTGTTTAGTGTGATGCTACTGCCCATTCCCTGTTTTACTGGTGTTATTTTGGCCACTGCTCATGTGAGCTGTTTACATGTATCCAGTCCACTCTCGGCTGAACCTTTGATTCACATCTGGATGCTTCTTCACATAATTTCTTTTTGAAGACCAGCCACATGTATAGTGACTGTTATGATACCTCCTTCCATCGAATAGTTGAGCTATGGTACTCATTTTCTTTTTTTCATCTTCCCTTTTCCAAAAACCTTTCAACCTTTAACCTTTTTACTTTGGGTGGGGTGTAAATACAATGGTAATTTTCTTTTTGTTCTTTGTGGTTGGGGTATATCTGTTATTAAGTATAGAATTGGGTGCTTCTTCCTTGAGGCAAAATATACAGCCACCAGTCCTTGAAGTGGCATACCATAAATTGTTGCCAGACACTGCAATGGAAACCTTTCCATGTATTAGTATATGTGAGAATGTTAATGAATCCTAAACCTCTTGTTATGCAATGATTTTTGATGCTGTCACTCTTACAAGGTGATAGATCTTACTGATGAAAATATGTAGTAATGATATTTGTTTGTGGAAAAAATGCTACATGTCTCTTTACACATGCATGAAAATATTCTTAGAGAATCTAATATGACTGGACTTCAAAAAGCATAAATGAAAGGTTCACTAGCTTATGAAAACAGTGTCTCATGTAGTTGATTTGTACATCATTTATTCAGAAAGTTATGTTGTGATAATTATAATAACAGACTTAAGATCTTTTTGTTGTGTTTGAAAATATCCCATACACAGTATCCCTAGATGTTATGACTGCCACAATGAAAGGCTTAAAGTCAGGCTTCAAACACTTCAATAAGGAGCTCTGTTTCATCCCGAAATGCACTGACAGTCAGTTGCTTATGACGTGGACAAAAAAAACTTTCAAACTTTATTTTCCTCTTATAAAATTTGAATGTAAAATTATATATATGTACAAAAATCTTGTTAACATGACTTATATGGTCATAATAAAGTGCCAAAGTTAATGCATAGAGCCTGTTACAAGGGCTGACAGAGGGAACGAGGAGGCAGGTGAGCTTTTGTCACAAGCTCAGTTAAGAGTTATCACTATACATGAAAGAACATATGTAAATGTAAAGGATATTTAGAAACAAGTGAACTAACTTGACGTATCTGGCCATGAAGGTGGTAGGGTTAAGGGGGTGTGCCTTAGTAATCACTTTCACTGAATGACACATCACTATTTATGGTTATTTTTGCACTTCTCTATATATTTTGTACACATTTATTATTTAACATTCTACTTAATCACTGTATCCTGTGTCAGCAAAGTAGCGCCAGGAAACAGATGAAGAATGGCCCATCCGCTCATATACACATATATATACATAAACACCCATGCATGCACATACATATACATACCCAGACATATACATATATACACATGTACATATTCATACTTGCTTGCCTTCATCCATTCCTGTTGCTACCCCACTACACAGGAAATATCATCCCCCCCTTTTTCATCTTTCGTACAAGCTCATTATTTTCTAAGTACGGTAGCATTAGGAAGAGTTGAATTAGCCTTAGAGGGAAAAATCCTTGCTTGGCTCCTCATTTTGTTTATTTTGAAAAGTATTGTAGGAGAGGAGGATTTCCATCTCCCCACTCCCACTCCATTTCATCATCATATGCATTATGTGGGCATTAACCTTTCTCCCCTTTCCCTAATGAATATATTTACATTTATGTACAGATATATTTACATATCAAACTTATTTCCAGTGAGAGTTAATCTCTTTAATAAGTATTGCAATGAGAGTTAGTCTCTTTAATAAGTATTGCTGTGAGAGTTAGTCTCTTTAATAAGTATTGACCAAGAGATATTTAGCAGCCATACATGTGTCAGAATTTGAATGGGTTCAGAATAAGCCCATAGACTGACACCCACCACCTGTTACTCATGGTTTTTTATTATGATTTCCAGGATGTAAGGGCCAATTTCTTCATTTCTTAACCTATTTTTCTTTCATCGTAGATGAAAGAAAAATAGGTTAAGGCAGTTACTTTAGAAAATTAAGTTGATTGGGATGTAAGTTTGAATGGAGAAAAATTGGAGGAAGTGAAGTGTTTTAGATATCTGGGAGTGGACT
>JAUUDZ010071264.1:0-10045 GCA_032361705.1 Panulirus versicolor
ACACACACACACACACACACACACACACACACACACATTTATATAGTCATATATCCACTCCACATTAAAGAGAAACTGTCTTTGGCAGATGTTGGGTAAATCAAGTCATTGGGAATAAGTGCTTTTTCAGTTATACCTGTAAGTTACAACAAAAGGATTGAGTGCCATCACTTTGCCTTAAATTTACTTTGCATTAATTTTTTATATCTTTATCACCTCACCCAAATTTTTCAGGAGTTATGATGTGTGCTTTCATTCCACATCTCTTAATATATCTACTTTGCTTTTTCTTTTTTTCTCTTATAATTTAGTCACAATATTTGATATAAAAGGGTAACATGTGTATAACTCATATCATTTGATAAAAAAATTTTTACTTATAAACCTTCGTGCATACCTGTCTCATTTTTTTTGTTGGAAGCATATCAGCTATTTTCTTGTCATCCCTACCTTGTAAGTATCTGTTCAGTATGTTTAAGGGCATAATTATATTGGAAATATTTATTAGCAACACTCATGTGCTGAAGCTCATTTTCCTCACTGCCGCATCAATGTCATTTTCACTTAGGACCTTATTTACCAGTCACTTGCATCATTGTCATTTTCACTTAGGACCTTATTTACCAGTCACTTAATCCTCTCTCATGCCCATCACAGTTACTTTATCCTTAGATACACTTCCTCAGTTTTTCTTTCAAATTTCAGTGGAAACTGTATAATTCATTTGAAGTGACACTTCTTCCAGTACAGAAAAAGAAACCTAAAATGAGTGTGTTCAAATGATAAGGTTGGGCCTTAGGTGGCAGCTTGAATTCTCCTTATGTTTGTTAGTGTGTGATGTTATATTTTATGACTTATTTTGCTAGATGACATTTCATTCTGTACACATGTAAACGCACAAAAGACTGAGGGTTTTTTCAGGCATGTAGTGAGTTGTAGTTGGTAGGCAGCCACTGACCAGAGGGATATATCATTGATACTACCTATCTGGGCATCAGGAGGATTAGTGATGGCTGCATAATGAGCTAGCACTTCTGTTGTTGTTAGGTTGCACACCTCTTACCCAGGTAGCTGTCTTTTCTTTCTGCCTCACTCACATGTGGACTGCTAACATTCTGTCCACTTGCATACAACTTCTTTGACACAGTCACCCAACTCATTCTTTGTAACTTTAGATTTTCCTGTTGTGAGTGCTATGCGCTAGCCCTACCTTATGGTAGGAGCAGGAGATGAAAGTAGTAGATAGGAACATTATGCAAGAACCTTAGGTAGAAGCATTAAGTTGGAACATTAGATAGACACATTTGGTAGAAGTAGTGATCAAAACCTTAGATAGGAGCCTCAGGAAACACTGTGCTAGAGTTACCCTTTACCAGTGGCCTGTTAAGGGTGAGGCGCTGAAGCCTAAAAAGCTGTAATAGAATTCACCAGTTATGGAGACCTTTTTGCTATGGCCATCCCCTTGAGGGAGGTCCTAAAGGGAAGGGAATGGGCATCAAAGATATAAATAGATAGATTGATTTCACATCTCATACATATTGTTTACATGTTTTTTACACTTAATGGGAGTCCCCAACTTATGAGCATCCAGCCTGTGAACACCCATGCTTAAGAACATGTTCAAAAAACATTGTTTAATTCCAGTCCAAAATACAGTTGATTACTCATTATTATGAAGTGTAGTACTCTTGAATTTGCATATTTTAATTATATGTTGCTTAATATGATGTTTTATCAACATATTTTTTCACAATAGAATTTTTGATAAATCATTATGGTCAGATATCATTACTTACTCTAATTTTCTGGGAATTATTGTTATTTGTACATATTTTCCATCTACAAACAGTTGAGCTGAGCTAATAAACAGGGTCCAGGGAGTGTAACGTGTTTTTAAGTTGGGGACCTTTAGTATATGCTTTTATGTATTATGCACATTATTTACATATCTTTTTTATAGACTGAACATTATTTAGGTGAATTAATGAAAATTTGAATATATATTCATCAAAGATGTAAATACTAAAACAAAAAAAAAAAGTATTTTTTATTCTAAAGTTAATTTCAATAGTTGGCATGTAGTTCAAGCCTTCTGCTACAGACATAGATACACTTTTGTGATGATTTAAGAGTGTCTGGATCATGATATTTTTAATAGCAGTGATCTAGGTTGCTAATAACATCTGTGAATAAGAGATGGGATCATGCATCAGCTAGGAATTGAAAGGAGGATGGGAAACTTAAAACCTCATTTGAGGCAAATATCAATGTTTGTTGATTCCTCTTGTGAGGCTCAGAGCAGTGTAAGAATCAATTTCCCTCTCTGTTTTTCTGTTTTGTTACATGGTGGATATGCAACTGTTATAATCAGTTTTATCTATTTACACTTGAATTTCATAAATGATAACTTGTTCCTTATATGTTTGCAGTGAAACAGCTTTCAAAACCATACATCTTTCTTGAGATTTACCATATCTTCCTTTACATAGATTTCTTTATCATCTACTCTATTCAGACACAAATCATTCCTTATTTATGAGTCAGGTGCACTTAACACACTTCAGCTAACCATCTTAAAAATGTCATACAAATACCATCCATTCACGTGAATTCATCCATTACTCCTTTCATATTTCATTTACCTAAACAATCCTTATAGCTTCCCATTAGTGTTTGTAGGCAGGAATCTCATATCTGAGATTATTTACCCATACTCATATTGTGAGACAACAGTCTGCAGACCTTGGGTTTTCATTCCCAAGCCTACTGGCTGGCATAGGACAGATATTCCTTTGCTCTTAAGATGAGACATCCTGTCTTGCAACCCTGTTACAGAGTTCCTTAATTTTCTTTCCTTCTTGCCTTAAGAAATCTTCTTTACCTATGACTACTGTCAGTACCTATGACCACTATCCTCATTTTCATATACCTACTGTGTCTTTCTTTTTACATCTCTTCTGTCCTTAGGACCATATTTTTCAGTACTTAATCTTTTACATTATCGTCTATTGCCCTTATATACCACAATAATTACCTAATTTTGTACCTGATTCGATTCTTTCATTTCTGTATTCATGTAAGTGAAAAAGTATCTCATTTACCTGCACTTTAAAGTAAATTGTATTGTAACATTTATGTGGAGTATATCCCCCTTTTCTGGTAAACTTTGGAACAATGCGCTGATTACTTTTCCATATCATTGCATTCTGAAGAGTAAAAGCAATGTGAATACATTTCAAGACACTTTGATATCTTATCCCTTATTTCCTGCTTCATTACTAAATTCACTGCACAGAAATTTAAGTTTTATTATCAAGGAATTGTTGACATTAACATTATGGTTTCCTTAAAATTTGCAGCATCTATACCACTGAGTGATGGAGCATTTCAGAGTCCAGATTCTAGTAACTACACACTTGCCCAGCACACAGTGAAGGTGCGAAGGTCAGGCCAGATCACAGATATTCATCTCTTACTTGATATGGAACGTAAGTTACCTGTGAATTGATTTTACTGTTTTTTAATGGGATTTAGTTACATCCTAAAAATATCAAGACATTTTTGTTTCTCTTAGATATTATTGGTAACTCATATGAACAGTATGTAGTGTAACAGAAACACATTATTTTTTTATATAGATGGAACCTTTTTTATCCCTAGGGACAGGGGAGAAAGAATACTTCCCACATATTTCTTGTGTTTCATAGAAGGTGATTAAAAGGGGGGCTGGAAATCCTTCCTTCTTGTTTTATTTTTCCAAAAGAAGGAACAGAAAAGGGGCCAAGTGAGGATTTTCACTCTAAGGCTCAATCAAATGTTCTTGATGCTAACTCTCTAATGCAGGAAATAACGAATGTATAAAAAAGAAAAATGGATTTTTTGCATATGGTGTTTAGTGCATATTGTGATTTGTTACAATATGTTAAAAACATGAAAACACCCTGATGTATGTATATCCATTGCTTATTGTGTTGAAAACATTCAGTCATTAATGTATTTTGAGTTAAGGATGATGGTGTATGATTTTTATTGAGTAAAAGAGATAGAATTTAAAGTAGCCACATAGGTTAATTGGAACTCTTTCAGGTGCTGGTGAAGTGTGTGATACAGGATTTGATGTTGATGAGGTCTCATGTGACCCTAACGGAGATACAAGAAGTACAAAGGATTGTCATCTTATTTCTCCAAAACCAAGTCAGTTGCGAAATCGAATGATTGATAGATTCCAGTCAGTCGAAGCATTTAACCTAAGGTCTCTTCCTAATGAAATGGTTACAGCCTTACGCTTCTTTGAACATGAAAAACATAACAAGCCACCTTTAGATTGGGGAGAGGTTTGTGTAATAGCTTTGCTTATTCACTTTTTGTGATGTTATGTTTAGAAATAATGTACATATAAGCATTTCATCGATCTCTGTTCTTGTTATTAATCGGTCCTTCTCTTCATCATATTGCCTTTTTTAGTATTCCGGGCCTTGTAAAAGATAAGAATTTTATTCTTACTTTAATGTACATTTATTTATGCATCCCTTGGATCATTGAATTCTTTGTGCCTCACCTTAACATGGTCTGCTAGCATTCTGTTCATAAACATACAGTCTTTCATTATTGCACACAACATGTGACATCACTTAGCTAACACAATTCATTCTTTGCAACTCTAGGATTTTCTTTGATGAGCTTTTATGTACTAGCCCTGCCTTTTGGCAAAATGGTAGGAGCAATAGATAAAAGTAGTAGGAAGGAACATTACTATGGAGGATTTGGTAGTAGTAGGTAGGTACATAAGATGAGAGCATTAGGTAAAAGTAGTTGGTTGGAACATTAGGCAGGAACATTAGGTAGAAGTAGGTGGTACAAACATTAGGTAGGAGCCTCTGAAAGCACTGCGTTAGAGTTGCCTTCTGCCAGTGGCAAGGGTGAGGCACTAAAGACTAAGAAGTGGCATTGGAGTTCACCAGTTATGGAGACTCATTTGCCATGCCACCTCCTTGAGGGAGTTCCTGAAGAGAATAGGCACCAGAGATTTGAATAGATAGAATTGTTAAAAACTAATTATTAGTGGGCAGAAATCCTAAATTTCTTTTAATTGATTAAGCAGTTATTTTCAGTGTAATACAAGTCATACCTTTATTGTGTGGCATCAGTGAGACCTGGCTGATGCTAGATTTTGGGAAATTTTGAATTCTGGGAGGTTATGTACGTGAACTACCATTGTCATCTTGAAAATTTCCAGGATTTATAAAACTGAAATTTGTGGAATTGGATGCTATTACTTGGTCCCTATCACATGAATTAGGGCAACATCTGTGTATAGCTAAATACAGCTGATTGAGCCACTCTTTTTGATTTTTTGATATTATTATACTTGATCGCCGTTTCCCGCGTCAGCAAGGTAGCACCAGGAAACAGACGAAGAATGGCCCATCCACTCATATACACACATATATATACATAAATGCCCATACATGCACATATACACATGTATACAGATCAATATATACACATATACATACATATGCATACACATACACAGATATATACAAACCTGAGAAGCTTTGTATGTTCTTTTTCTTGTTTTATTTTACTTTTTTCACAATGGCTATGATTGGGATATGTTTTGCTCTGTGCTGTGTTAGTTACTAGAAAAGAAAATATCAATGCAAATTGTTTTTTTGATTGATTAGTGCAATAGTAACTCTTTATGAATGGGTAGGTTATTTTTCAAATTAATGATATGCATATTTCATTTATACTAATAGGTTGATATGGTAAAACTGGGTCAGTATATCACCTCTCTCTGCTGTGCTACAAAGGAGCTGTTTGAGAATGAGTCACGTCTGTTATGGCTATCCACTCCATGTTATATCTTGGGTAAGTTTGAAGTGTGAGGTGTCTTACCACTTTTTTTATCATACAATTTAATGAAACATCACTTTATCCTTAAATCTTTGTGGTAGGGTAAATCTTCCAGTCTTGTTATACGGTTATAGCATCATTAGAAAATGAAGCAGGCTTGGTTGGATATATCCAAGAAAGATATTGTCAGATGAATTCAGATGATGTGCAGATTTTTCTTGCTTAGATATGCAATCAGAATGCATTACAGACCTTGATAAGATCATTCTAATAGTTGTGAATTCAGTGTAAATCCTTTGTATTCTTGATTTAACATTAGTCTAAGTTCACTTTCATGGAGCTTGACAGTTAATGTGATCATCAGAAAATTACTTGTTCCTTCATCCATGTTACTTTAAATCTTTACATGTAAAATGTAATGCTAGTTCATTTATTCCTGGGGCTGTCAGCTTATGATCATGTTCTGCGGAGAGTGGCTTCTGTCTTGGATTTCTTATGAATTCTTTGTTTGTTGAGTGTATTGTAAAGGGTGTAGGGCTTTCACAAGAAAAATTCTATCAAGTGATTCCATTGTTTAAATCTGAGTGATCTCTCTTACGTGGCTGGGGATATGCTGTCTTCAGTAGAGGACAATGCAGAAGGTATAGGGGCAATTAGGCTTTTCTGGAAATTTAGTTATGAAGGTTTTTAAAGATTGAAAAAGCATTTCTTTATCAGATGCAGAACCATACAAGCATCTCTGTATTTTCTTGTCCCTTCCTTTCCCCTCTCTTCTTATTGAAAAACCATTTCTTTGGGGTGCACAGTTACAGGCAAAAGGCACAAATTCCCGTGGTAAGTGAATGATGAGAATTAGTGGTTGGTTGGTGTCACCTTGTCACCATGCCATGATGTCACAGTCCCATGCAAGCAGCTATGTGGTATCTGGATCTCTATCTGCATGCATCTGATGGCTTCTCAGACAGCATTCTAGTTGTAGGGGATGATATCCTTTTAGATAAACCCTGTGTGGAGGAAGAAATAACAAGGTTTTAACCACCTACAATCAGGTGCTGCCCCTGATGGTCACAGTGGTCTGCCTTTGGCAGAAAATAGTTTTGACAATTTAAAACCTACATGTATAGATGATTATAATGGAGTGATTGAGAAAAGACAATTATTTAACAAAGCTTTGGATGAAGGTAGAAGTAGAATGTGAAAAATTCAGACAAAATAGTGGCATTCATCAGTTTTTAGTACAGGAAATTGCATAGAGATAAAAAAAGTATAGTTAGTGTGTAATTTAAGTAATTCTGATTTCTTTGTCAAGGTGAATATCATTGCAGGTGACCTTCATGGAAATTATCGAGACCTAGTATGCTTTGAAAAGGCCCTCTGGAGAGTGGGTCCACATCTTACACCAGCAAACTTTTTATTTCTTGGAGATTATGTTGACAGGGGTGATTTTGGCATCGAGGTGGGTGTTACTTCTTATCAGTTCATCATGATTATACTTATTTTTTACCAATTCATGTAATTGGTTACAAGAAAGTCTCTTTACACATTACAGTTAGGTATCCCTGTACTACTTTTAATGTATTACGTGATGGGATAACAAAAGAGGAGAATGAGAATTAAGAGTGGTGCTTAACATCCTGCACTGTGTATCCTTAAACTTTTGGAACATGATATCATCCTCTGTATTTTTACAAGCACAAGGTACATCATTAAGATGATGGTTATAGATAGTTTGTTAATTGTTGTTTGTTTGCCTGGGGATGGTGAATGTATGGGAGTTGAGGTATTGATGTTCAATGTTTTTATCGGGAAGGTTACATATTGGGCATGAGGGGTCCTGTAACATGTTGAATCAGTGTTTCTATTGTGGAATAGATGAAAGATGTCCACAGTTCAGGTGAGTAAATGTGACTCATGTTTGTCTATAGAGTACAGTTTCAGATGGATGCTTTTTGGTGGGATGGCATTTGAGACTGAGTTGGGTAGCAGTTGTATAGTATTTGTTGGGTAAATTTGATGTAAGTGTTTTGTTAAGGTGGTGTTAGCTGGAGCTGAGGAAATTATCTCTAAGTACAATATAAGTGTTTGGAATGTGAGTTTTTTATTTCTACCTATATAGAGGTTGATGGGTGGTTATGATGTGGCGTAGATGGGAGGGATCTAATGCTGTTGCTTAAAATTGGGTGCCCATCATTGCAACATGGAATTTTATCAGAGGGATCTTTATTTCATTGCGTAGGTGTTTAATTTGTAATGATAGTTGTATTGCCAGGAGTTGTTCTTAGGTATCTGTTTTGAATGTATATGTTTGGCTTTGAAAGATTAGATATCCAGATAGGTTGAGGAATTGTTTACAGTGGAGTATATGAATTTGTTATAGAGGATAATGAGAAATTCTTATTCCTGTCTGAAGTTGGTGTCATTTAATGTTATGAATTTTTGTGTTGATAATGATGATGGTGTAAGTGAATGTCATTTGTGTGTCCTGTGTGATGCCTAGTATGGTTGGTGTTTTCTTGGGTGGGAGTGGGTGATCATTCAGGGTTATGTGACGGTTCAAGTTAGATTTCATTTAAGTGTAGGGTTTAGAGGATGAAGCTGGATTTTTTTTGGAAGTGTGGTCATTATGTTTTATGTGAGTCATTGTTGTAATTGTGTGATGTAATGCTGCATGTTTATATTGCTTAGTGCTGGAATGTTGTGTTATGATTATGAAGTCATTTGCATTGAATACATTTATATTGTAGTTGGGAGGGGACAAGGGGGAGGTCATGCAAGAAGAGATTGAAGAAAGTTTGGGGACTCATTGTCAAGCTTGAGGATTTTGAAAGTGTGGCCTTTTTGGATGTCTACAGGTTTGGTGTTTGACAATAAACTTGGCCAATGATTTTTTATTTTCATTGTGGTTAGTGTTTTGTATCTTTTGTGTAAGAATATGTTGGTATAGTGTTATATGCCTTGCTGATGCCTGTTGCTGCTGATATTATGTGGAAGTTGGATAGTGGTTTGTTGCAGCAATCCAGAATGTGTTGTGCGAGGATTATGTGCAGTGTGATAATGAAGTGTTTGAACTAAAGCCATTTTAAGTACACCCATCCCTCATTATATGCTGGGTCAAGCTCTGTAAAAACCTCACACAAAGGGAAATTGCATATAGCGAATCAGTAAACATATAGAGAAAAATGGGTTGTGTGCACCACTGTGAGATATAAAGTCACAAATGTATTTTGACCAGATTTTTATCATAGTATATGGAGAAATTTTAAAAGGATTAGCAAGAATGTCATTTGATAGATTTTGGACAGCTCATAGATCTTGTGAGGTTTAGATCTAATTTGAAGATTGCTAAGGCTGCTCGTCTTTCCTCTCATGTTCTATATACAATGAGAGCATTTTTTCCACCTTCTCCATAATTGGATTTCTAGCTCTTATGGTTACCCTGGCAGACAGTGAAGGAGATTGGACCACAACACTTCTAATTTTCTCCGCATTCTTCTTTTGTTGCAGATTGTAGAGTCACCTTGGTTGTAAGCATACCCGAGTGCTGATGCTCTGTCACCAGCATCAGCACATTATAAAACTTCTAGCTTCATATTTAAGGTCATAAAGTTTCTTCCATTTAGTTGCTTGTCTGGGGTAGGAGTAGATGTTGCCGGAAGTTTGAATGTCATATTAACACAGTAGGTTGCAGGAAAATCACAGTAGCAAGTATATCCAAATTGCAAAATTAGCACAGATCAGCACACAACAGTAGTAACTGTGAGACCAACCTGCTGATGGGAACTTGGAGTGTACCAACTACGACCCACACTTACCCCACCCACCAACCCCCACTGAAGTTTTGGTGCACTTTCTACCACACAGATCCACATAGTAATGAAATGTTACCATATAAAAAGAGGGACTGGTAGAAGCAGGTTCCTTGCAGAGTGTGTATATGTGCGTATATGGGTATTATGTATATATACATGTATATGAATGGATGGGCCATTCTTCATCTGTTTCCTAGTGCTACCTCACTGACACAGGAAACAGCGATTATGTATAATAAAAAAGATTATGAAATATATTGTATTTATTATACTTGATCACCGTTTCCTGCATCAGTGAGTTAGTGCCAGGAAACAGACAAAGAATGGCCCATCCACTCATATACACACATATATATATACATAAACACCCACATACA
>JAUUDZ010071275.1:0-10045 GCA_032361705.1 Panulirus versicolor
AGGACGACATTGTAACGGTGGAATCACGAGTTCCTTGGGTTGTGCGGCATAAGGCAGGTACATACCTCCATTGGTATGAAGGGAGGAGGCGACACGTGAAAGTGTGGTTAGCGCGGCATATCTCCAGCACAGGTAGCCATTGTGAGATATGATATATAAGGGGCAATGGAGAGCGCTTTCTGTGGTAATGACTGAAGCTGTCAGCAGCCGCGCTTCTCGCACAGTGAAATTTTGATGGAGGAGGAGCTGCCGGAGGCAAGGTGAGTTGAGGTAATCAAACACTAGTCATGATGATGCGTCATTAGATGATGCTGTTGTTTCTTGCTCGCCTAGAGGGCTCTCCTTAAAGCATCAGAGAGAATTCAGTTATGTCGTGTAGTCCTCTGTTGGGTGATGCCTGGGTTAGGCTTAGTACAACGAAGGAAACTGTGATACCCTGAGGAAACTGTGATACCCTGTCTTCTCCACTGAGCTCTTGAGACCTTTACATAATAGAGTGAAAAATTTCAAACTCGTGTATGTTTTGCTTTGCCAGTGTGTCATTTTAGGCGAGTAGATTTTGATTTCCTTATTATTTGGTTTCATGTTGATTGTTGTAGATGTATCGGGCCAAGCGGCATGGCTAACCAGATAATTTGGAGATATAATTTTTCATTTATAACCCTCCGGTATTGGCATGGTGTGATATATGTGCCTGATGTCTTGATCAGCTGGCTGTGGCTGTACTTACCTACTTCAGCATGACATTACGACCGGTATGATAACCTGGCTCAAGGTTAGACTGAAAGGTTAGGTCAGAGGCTAGTCCATCCTGTCCAAGGATTGTATCGTCGTAATGAAAGGGTAAAAGTACATTTAAGAGGCCTGCTATGGAGTAACAACCGAAATATTGTGAAACTTAAAGTAATCCACTTGTAACATCCTACTCTGTTTCCGCTAATATGGAATTATTTTGTGTCCTGTACTACCAGAAGTCAGCTTTGGCTGTTGCTAGTGATGGTGGGAGGCGTGAGACAAAGCAGCGCCGTGCTGCTGGTGACGGGGCGGCTATCGAGGCTGCCAAATGAAATGTAAATAGGCGAGACACAGGCAATTAGCATATCAGGTCCGGGCAGCAGCAGCAGCAGCGGCGGGAGGCGACGCATTCTGTCGATCTTCCTCATGCTATGCCCCTTGCTGGGATGTCCTCACCCCACATCACCCACATACACGTCTGTCGCTCCTCCCTTCCAACTTTTAACATGCCCAGCCGCTGTGATGGTACCGATTGCCCCGGTAGTACGTTCCTGGATTTATTTTTATGGTTTTGTGGACTTGAACACGATAGGTGTTTGTCGACAGAGGCATGATGAAGCCTCGCGGACGATGTAGGTGGCTAGCTGGACTGGTGTGTGTGTGTGTGTGCGGCTCGTATCACCCCTTGATAGCTCATGCTGCCTTTTATATTCAGATCCGGGCAAGGCTTTGCTCCATCACACTTTGAGAAGTCTATGTAAATACCATCAGGATTTTGTTTGTCCTCGATACCATCTGGGTTATTAACATATGAACCGGGACATATGTTGAGGCTAAGCTATAGAATTAACATAGGAACCGGGACATATGTTGAGGCTAAGCTATAGGACGTCCCGGTTGTGAAGCTATTTTATCCCTGGTGGTCCATGATGAGCCTTGTAACATATGCGATCAGGATACGATACAGTTTTCTAATACGTACCTATCCCACAATTTTAGATATCCGCTCGGAAGAATCATATTTATTAAGAAAAAAAGAATATGGCCCCAAAGGATGCCTGCCTGCCTGCCTGTCTCCATTCTTTACTCATTTTTGTAACCAACTTCGGAAAATGCTGCCTTATTTATTACAGTATTTCATTGGCGACAGTAGAATCGGTGGGAAAACTTTGAATATACGTCGAAAAAGCGACATGGCCATAGTAGGTGTAGCATAACACAAGAAACTTGGTTATAGTTCGGCTAATTGTTGGAGTGGTTAACAGTAACATTTGAGCCCTGGATCTCGTGAGTGTAGGGGCTGGCTCTTATGAGTTGGATCAGCTTTTATTTCGTGAAATATCACCTGGAACTGTTAATTCGGGGAGGGAGGAATCGTACCTCCTTCAGGGGTAATGGGTTTATGAAATGGAATATGAAAAAAAAAAAAAAATCCTGAGTTATGTTTTAACTCAAAGAGTGATCTTGTTACTCTCTTATGCACAGGAAGAGGAAAGTGCTTAAAGATTGATTTATGAGAAGGGGGTAGGAAGCAGGCAATAAATTATATTAGACGTGGATACTGTTACACCTTACTTGAATTAGACAGAAGGGACCAAGGGGAGAAAAAGCAAGGTGATCTCAAGATGGCAGAATGAGGGGATGAGTTGGGAACCCAGAGGAGAATTACCCTTCAGAGAGTGGAAACACTGGAACACGGGACTGGAGTGTGGTGGTAGTTCATGAGAGGGGGGGCCATCTGTGGCTGACGTTGGAATCAGGCAAAACATATGAGTATACGTCATTTTGGACGATCCGGCAGCGTAGAGCATCATGTACAAGGTCACTGTTTATATTATGATCAAAGATGAATCTGCCTCTTACATATTGTATGTACATCCAGTCACTTCCAGACAAAAACATGCTGTGACTCGGAATATCGTTATTTTCGTATAATAAGCACTGAGCTGTACCAACATTTAGAGTCGACCGGTAAGAACCCAGAACAAAACATGTCTTCAGTGTACATCCCTTTAGACCTTGACACAAGAAGCTAGAATATAATAAAAGGACCAATCCCGGTTAGATACGAAGGCTCTGTGTAAGAAATAATCCGCCTGTGTAAGAGAAATAGGAGACACCATATAAACTGCTGAGCAGAGTTTTCCATATACATAAGTAGCCACGATGCAGGTTCTTTTCGTAGCTGATATGTTGTAAGGCAACAAATAACACTACCAGATAGAAGAGAGGGAAAAGGATGTATTTTTTTTTCTTTTTTTTTTACGAACACTGAAGAAAGGTTTAGTTACATATCACCGAAAAACATAATCAAATCACAACATGATTAACATGCAGAGTCATGAGCAGCAAGGCTAATTTACCTCAGCGACATAAGATTAGTTGAAAACGAACAAATTATTATTTTACCCCCTGGATCGCGTTTTAAGTAACGTGTACCAACTAGACCCGTGCTTAGAGAAAAGAAAATGAGAATCCTTCCACGCATGGACCATAGACATCCCAGAAAGGAAGTGAATATTTAGTAAGAGAAATAAACGGGGACAAAAACGTCCTCACCAGTTGTGCTCTGTTGTCTGAGCTCTACCCAACGGAGGCAAGTGGAGTAAAAGAACCCCGAATGATTGTCGTAGGCAAAAGGACGTTCCTCACCACGCAGAATTGGATCCCATGCGTACAGTGAAGATTCATACAGGGATTACAACAAAGAAATATGACTATTGACGAGTAGTACGAATCAGTTTCAAGTGAGTTTCTAAATATTGTCAGGATTGACATAGCAGAATCCTAGATAGATATTACTTTCCCAGCGTGAAAACATGACGTTATGTTCTATCCGACTTTGATAAAGCCATTGAAAGCATGCATGTGCATTCTTCTCCGGGATTAGTCAGTTCCCTGGATTACCGAAAAAGCGGGATGAAACTATATAGACATACTGCACATTCGAGAGCGAGGATTTTAACACCAGTGTCATCTTTCAAAAAATTTAGAAATTGCTGAAATAGCTCCGCTGCATGAAGGTGAGAACAACATGGGACTTTCAAAGAATATTAAAGGGGGGGATACATAAAATGAAGCAGCCTACTCAACCCAGGACTGCAAGGGTTTGGAACCTTGCGATTCGGTCTTTCAACCACATGATACGATCCTTGAAGCTGTTGAAAAAGAAAATAGATTATAATCATGCAGTCCGCGAAGACCTTTAACAGATATGAGTCACCGTAAATTGATAGCTCGTAAATTGCGCTGGGGATATAACCGACAGATGAAGACGCGCAGGATCTTTCATTTTCCAACGTATCCCAAACAGTAATACTGGATTGTAGGAAATCCACTTCCTTCATAGCTTATAGTTCCCCGGGGAATTGTGCTTGTTCCCGGTCTGTTCGCTTTCGATCAAACTGCTTGTTAACAAAACTACACCGAGCCGGAGAAATTGCTTAAAAGGAATATCTTAAAGTTCTGCATTCCTGATCAGTCCAATACATCTCGATTATCCAGACATTAGAATATTTGAAACCTTACTGATTGTAGCGTAAAGCATAGTAGATACTTGAAGGCCAGGTCATTAACCATCATATTAAGATAATTCCCTCTTCGAAGTCGGACAGGATTAACTGCGTAAATTAAATCCACTGAAGGGCAGAGATGCTGCAGGAAGCACAAGGAAAAGCAGCAGAAATGTCAAACCCACGGTTCGTTCAACCCTCTACCGGCAGGTATAAAGAATGTGGGACGTCTTCAGACACCAACTGAACAAATTGCTCTTAAGATTTACCAGACTAACCAGGTGGTGTAGTGATAAACAGCCTGATGAACCAAGTTTTCTCTGGAGATAGTTGCACACTTAGATGGCAGGGGTAGTTTTGGAGGTTGCAGTTCGGCACTAAGACAGCTCCAGCTGAAGGTAAAGTTATCAGAGAGAGAGAGAGAGAGAGAGAGAGAGAGAGAGAGAGAGAGAGAGAGAGCGAACTGTAGTGGGAACTAATGTCAGAATGTGGGTGGAACTTTGTGTAGGTGTATTCTAGGTAGCATGTACCTTAGTTTTCTTAACCTTGCTGTCCCTAGAGGCAGCTTATGTAAATACATAAGTTTACGTAATCATTACGCTGCTACTAAGAATAAAAACGGTTGTTAATGAGGTTGTGTGTGAAAAGAACAGGATTAGAATCATAATGTGAACTGCGGGAGAAATAAGTAGGAAATAAGTTGATGAGACAGGATTAGAATCATCCTGTGAACTGTGGGAGGAAATAGGGTGATGAGAAATGGTTGACAGTATTGTGGTGAGTGGGGTGCCTATGTTTACAGCTGTGACGTCACGCCGCACCAGCAGCTGGAGCAGTGCCTGTATATAGATTCCTTGAGCCGTCTCCTTACTGCAGTGCCGTTGCTCACCACCACCGCACTACAACCACCAGCTTGTAGGATCTTATCATGGTGGGTGAAAGACCGGATCGCATTGCTCCAAACCCCCTTCTGTTTTGGGGTTATGAAAACAAGTTCATTTTATATAATTTTTTCTAAATTTTCTTTGAAAATGTTCCCACCAGAATGTAATGGAGCTGTCACCAGTTTCTATAGTTTCAAAGATGACACGTGTTAAAATTCTCGCTCTCAGATGTGCTGAATGTCTATACATTCTTAGTGGAGAATGCGCATACTTGTTTTCCTCTTCCTACCTCACACTACCACGTTTACCATACTAGCCACTTCTTTGCCAGGCTGTTTAACAACAACCTTTCTTTAACTTCTTTATTTTTTTAATGTCTTAGCATATCATCATCTTTTTTTAACTACAGACATTTTTGTCTTTTCCTGACCACCAGTATCATTCAATAATTTTGACTCCCGAGGTTGCATCATGTTTCCCATCTAAACTAGATTTGTGCCCTGACTTCGTACAGTCACCTTTAAAACTCAGGGCATCCGGATGGTCTGTCTATACATATCTGACCTAACCATTTGCAATTTTTGTACTTGGGCTATATTCGACGCTAGTCACCCAGTCGCCAAGACCGACCCATCATAATGTGTAAGTTTGTCGTTTATGTTTTACGTATATAGCACCATAACGAGTTTAAAGAGAACATGATTGTCTCATGGGGTACGATAGTACCTTAACATTTGATTTCTGAGAGGTCAAGCCCCAGAAGACAAAGTTGCGTCGCAAGAAGTGTAGATATCGGAAGATCATCATACTGGGAGTTTCCATACATGGATAACGCGTTACAGCAAGACTGCATTCGGTTACTTTCCTCTTGTTATTTCCATGGAACCAGTGATTTGACCCTTGTCTCTTCCCGCGAGAATTGTCCGTCCAAACTTAATATTCCTAGTTTTAAGCGAATCGATTGCACAGTACTTTATTCAAATATCATCGGGCCTGGTACCTGGTGGAAAATATCCGGCGCTTGAATGATCGTCCATTAGCCTATCCATTTTGCCATTCGCTCTCACCTTCATAGTCTCATTCTCTTGGGGTTTTCTATTTTGGAGTCTATGTTAGGGTTCCGTTCACTGGTTTTTACAGTTGTTATTGTTATGAGAGATGTCTTGTGCTTTCTGGTGCTATTGTTATTAGTATGTGTCGAGTGTCGATTCATGCAGTTCGAGATCCTTTCGACACTGTTGGTTGTCCACAGTGCCTCGCGCTGTAACCTTACGCTTTGGAGAGTTCCTGTGCTGGGAATACTTGTTAAAGAGAAAAAGATTCGCATTACATCAGTAGTTTTCTTTAGGGTTATACATTTATTTTGAGGCTGCATGGAAAAAATATTTTGTCAGCAATCGGTTATGTTGTACGGTGTGTTTACATGTGGAGTTACATATTTGTACAGTCCTGGCAAGGAGTCTGTTTAAAGGGGTATTTCCTTCTTTTTTTTTTTCTTGAAGAATGTTGGGGTGAGGAGTAGAGATAGGACAGAGAAGAAAAGTAATTAACTGAAGAAAGTTGTATAGTGAAAAAATGTTTATGATAAGGACCCCCTTGTGGCAGCTCACCTGTCATCCTCGTATGTTGTTCCGCCAATAAGTGTGCCTTTCACACTTGCTGGTATAGAAACGCTTTGTATTTACTGCTATACCATGACAAATTAAGTCTTGTAAGATGAGCATTGATAACTGATGAATGTGTATTTCTGTTACGTTATTTATGTACTGAACGAGACTATGGATGGGTGTGGCCTTAACAACTGATGCCGCTCTTGTACTTAGGTAGTGTGGAAGGGAGCTCGGTACCTTGATGGGTTGCAAAATATGTTCGTGTGTAGGGGTAGGCCTATGATAACCGATGATTGTGATATAGATGAGCGTCTCGAAGACGTAGACATTTTTGGAATTACAGATGCCACATGCTGGACCAAACAGTGAAACATATGCCAGTTTAAACAATTCCGTTTTAATCACTCTGTTTACTTGAGGTCTGCTGCTTGCAACAGCTTGGCCAACCAGTAACCATTTACAGCAGTCTGGGCCCAGCTCCTGGCTGTGGGAGTGAAGAACCCTGAAGACTTCACAGGGTATTCACAACATATATCCTGAATGCATATAATGTGCAGGATAGTAAGGCCATTCGGCAAACTTTCTGAGTGAATAGATGTATAAGATAGCATGAGGCTAGTTTCATAGGTAGGCTGAGAGCTCCTTGTATTTAGTATGTAAACATAAATACGAATTGGGTCTGTAAACATATACATTAACAGGAGTGTAAATGTGATAAATTACAGAGGTGGACTAAGGGTCTCGTGTAGTTAGTGTAAAGTATGCATGCTTCCCCAAAGCAGCATTCGCCCTTCCTTACGCAAGTCAAGACATTTTTGAGGTGTTGAAGATTATGTTTTCTCCAGTATGATACACCAGTCTTACCAAACATGCAAATTCCTTTTGCATAGTGTACACAGACTTTGGACAACCAGTGCTTTCCTTTTTTTTCTCTTATTTTTTTTATTACAGCTTTGCTTCTCTGATCTCTATATCCTTGGCCTAGCTTCAGATAGGTCCTTCTCTGCCATATTTTCAATATTTACTCTCTCTTTGCTTAAGATTTCCTGGCCTCCACTTTTATTTTCACTTACCACAATGAAGTTTCCATCCCTCTCCTTGTTTGACTCAGTGTCCAGAGGCTTACTAAGTGTCTCATGTATTTAATGTAAAGTATTCATGCCTCCCCAAAGCAGCAAAGAGAGAGAGAGAGAGAGAGAGAGAGAGAGAGAGAGAGAGAGAGAGAGAAAGAATCTCCTATAACATGATTGATCCTTTTTTTTCTTTTACAGATCAATCTCCGCCTCATCCTAGTGAGCGGGAAGACAAAAGAGTTCCTCTTCAGTCCTAGTGAGTCAGCAGGAGACATAGCACAGTTTGTCTTCGATAACTGGCCTGAAGGTGAGTATTTTCAGTTTTCTTTGCTTTCTCAGGTTTAGATCCAGATGCCCTGGCGTTACCATGTTAGTTTTTATTTCTACATTCAACAGCTCTTCTTGCTTTGTCTTTTCTGTCAGAATCTCTCACTTAGGGTTATACCATAATGTTAATTATATGGTAATAGGTTTTTAACAGTCATTTTAGGTGTAGACTTCAGCAAGTAATCTTTTCATTCTTTCATATTTATATTGTTTTTTTTTTTTTTTTTTTTTTTTTCACCGTTACCCCCCCCCCCCCCCCCCCAAGGCCAACACGACCCCAGCAAAATCATACATACCCCAGTCAAAAATCTCCGATGTAAAGGTTAAATGATAAGAACTGATAAGGTGTAAAAAAAAAAAAAAAGATAGACTCTTGTATTTGTTTGATGACCGTGAATACACTTCACAATTCCTCCATTTGAGAAGATATTTTTTGTTTTGGGTGGGCAGGGAGGGGGAGGAGGAGGTGGGTGGGGGGTTAATTTCCATATGTGTCTGGGTATTAACAAAATGACCCTAATGTGCCATAATGTCCTGTAGGCATATTGTTTCGCATGCAGAAGGTCATATTACGGACGTAAGTCACAGCTGATGTTATGCAGTGTGTGTGTGTGTGTGTGTGTGTGTGTATGTGTAATGTACATATAGTCATGTGTGTTTGTGTGTAATGTACGGATAGTGGTGTGTGTGAGTGTGTGTGTGTGTGTGTGTGTGTGTGTGTACGTACGTACGTACGTACGTAAACTATTGGGATAATGCTAATGATAGCTTGTTTGTCTTTACAGGTATGTACCACAGGTTCTACCTCTACCACACTACCTCACTAACTAGTTAAAGTAAGTGTAGATATTAGGCATTGGTTGCTTAACTGTACATTCTACAAGTTTGAATGTTGAGGGAAGATGTATTTCCAATGTATTTAAAAGAAGTGGATGTATTTTTTTTAAGTTAAAGTTTTTTACTTATAAGAATTTTTAAATTTTGTATTAAATTGTGATTTTAGGTGGGGCAGTTTTCTCATGGGTCTGTCTTGATTCTCTCTTCTCCTCTGCAAGACCTGGTGCACCCATGTTCGTGACGTTTCCAAATGGATCAATTTACCTTCGTTAATCGATTAAGTCTGGGAGTTTGCTCTTCAAAATCCTCGACCGTATCAGCTGTATTTTTGAGTAACAGCCATACACCGTAAAGTGGTATGATGTATTCCCATGGTATGTGGGTGGGTAGGTAGCTGTATTTTTGAGTAACAACCATACACCGCAAAGTGGTATGATGTATTCCCATGGTATGTGGGTGGGTAGGTGGTTGTAGAGATGACACAGTGTCTGTTGGGTCGGATGACAGATGGCGTAGCTGCATCATACCGTAGTCTCAACCTCCATCCATTTCCTTGCTCTTTGGACAACGTTCATAAGAGATCAAGAGATGTCTGGCTTATCACACGACCCAGGTTAGTTAGGGTCACCTGTCGTGTTGCCAAGTTTAAGTTTGAAGAACAGTGGCTTGAGGCACCCGGTATAATATTTTTCTTAAGTCTGTATATAAAACGAAGCTCATGAAAGGCCTTGTGGAATTCGCAGGTCTTTTCCTAGACTTTGTTAACCCGGCTTGATATTTTTAAGTTTGTGGATGCGAATAAATAGATAGGAGGGTGGAGAAGAGGTGGGTAAAGTTCCAGCAGAACCCCAGTCAATCAGGTAAGTGTGCAGGGGTTTTTGAAACTTGAAAGTGTGTTATAGTATGTAAATGTGGGGTGGGGAGAGAGGTAGAGAGGGAACTCTGCTATAAAGGCAGTCGAATTTTCGACGAGAATAATGGCTTTGGAAAAACTATATAAGGAGAAATTGAGGGGAAAAAGGGTTGAGTGGGCATAAAGAATGTCATAAATGTATAAGAATCAAAAG
>JAUUDZ010071286.1:0-10045 GCA_032361705.1 Panulirus versicolor
CAAAACACTTGCGTCTCATGATTTTTTTTTTCTCATGGCCATGTGAATAAGCACTAATAATAGCCTCTCTCTCTCGCCATTTACTTTCAGTTTCACTGAAATTAGTCACAAGCTAACTTCCTCGCCATTTTTCACGTTCCCACAACTCCTGCTTCATTAGTAGTGCTACCCCTTCCTTAGCTCTTGCCCTTTCACCAACCCCTGACTTCACTCCTTAGACATTTCCAAACCATTCTTTCCCTTTACCCTTGAGCTTTTTTTCACACAAACAGAACATCCAAGATTCTTTCCTCAAATATACTACCTATCTCTTCTTGCTTCTCATCTTTGTTACATCCACACACATTCAGACACCCCAGTCTGAGCCTTCAAGGAGGATGAGCAATCCCAGCTTTGCTCCTTCTGTTCTATCTTTTACAAATTGAAATACATGAAGGAAGGGGGTTGGGATGAGTCCAGCCCCCTGCTCCAGCTCCCTTTAGCCACCTTCCACGATACGCAAGGAATACAGAGACAAAATACACATATCCAGTTTAGTCCTCCAGTTCAGACGATAAGCGAAGATATCTTAAATCCCAAAATATAGGAATCTGTCCACTTCCCAATTCTCGCACCCGTCAGGAGATTTGGAACTACACGTACATTTATAGTCCACCATCTTTCTCTTTTCTTCTGACGCTGCGCTCCGCGAGGTGGAACTGAAAAGATGGAGCTTAGATCCTCTGAAAGTCAAAGAAATGTTTCACGTCTTCATTTTAGTCACTCAGATACAGATCTTTTACCTTCACTTGCGTATATTTTTTTTCCTTGCGTCGAATCTCTCGCACCTGATGTGAGAGGGTATCTAATGTAAAAGAATAAAAAAAAAAAAAAAAATCCATATTCGTGTAGGACAATATCTATAGCCAACAGACTCATTTCTTATATTTGATTACGAATGTTTCACGAGAACAACCATCCTTAGAGTCAATGGCACTGAAACGCGACTTATAGATAATCCTTGAAATCAAATTGCTTTTCTTCTTGAACACAAGGGTTCGAACACTTTCCAGCCTTGTTTGTGTCCATGGAAATGGATTATGTCATTGTGATGTGGCTACAGCGCCTAATCTCTTAAAGGTTCTTAAAAAAAGAAAGCGACAACGGAGACCATTCCAAATCCTCTCATCTTCCGGAATTGGTATCAAGTCTCACTGGAACTCAATTCCCTCAACAATGGATCACGAAGGAGTTTTACACTACATCGGAATCCGACTCAGGTATGCAACACGCACATGAGCCGACATATGATCCTTGAATTCTGCAACCGACAAACTTTTTTGATCTCAAAGTTTTATGACTAAACTAAAGCTGTTGAAGAGAGATTTTTGGGAAGCTTTCCACCATCCTAACCGTCCAAGTCGACATCATAGTTACGTTATCAGCGATTTATACTATCGAGAAAGGATCTGATCGGGAATATTCGATACCTCGTTCATCCAATTTCCAAGTGGTTTCGAATCCTGTGGTATTTACTGCAGCAGTATAGTGACAGATGAGCGTCTTGTAACATTTCTTGTACCTTGGCTGCTGGTGTTAGTGATGGAGGGCGTCTGTGACAGATGGTACCGAAGGGCATGGACAACCCGGAGTAAGAAGGGTGGCTAAGATATTCTACAGAATATCATGCATGGTTGTCCTGCGATGTCTCTGTTCAGAGAGGAATATACCCTTGAACAAATTGCTGAAGGTGGTGGCATTCCAATTTCTCTTTGTTGCAAGAACCATATCCGGATTGCATCCTTTTTCGGTATGTGTATATTAATTGCCATACATTTGTTGTACGTTGGTCATGAATAGGGTCTACCTTTACATAGGTAATATTGTTTTTAGTAATAGGGGTAGAAACTGAGTAATATGGCCTCTCTCCGCCCCATATTGCGTGGGTAGATGAGGGATCTTGTAAATACAAGCATTATCACTGAGCTGCTTGCTTGTAGTCTTTGCATTAGTCTCAGTCTCCATATTTTGTGTAGAGTTTTCTTTACAATGATGAATGACGTCTGACCTTAGGAAGACGTCACGTTTATAGGAATTTTTGTACGAGCTTTGACTTGTGAAGGTTAACAAAAAGTCACTCGGTTATTGCAGCTTTCATCATCCAGACGAGGACTAGAAGACCAGAGTCTATCAATTACTCCTCGTGTAAAGTTTTATATCTGTCATGAGAGTCTTATAGCAAATCGAAGCCTGAGCTGGAATGCAATGAAGCATTTACCTCTTGTCTTCTGCGACGGTCGCATGGTACCAATTGTCTGAAACTCAGTCTTAAAATGTCTTCACAAGCAAACATCTTGAAAAACATCGTTGCATACCAGTGGTCCTTCACTCCATACAGAGTCCTGTATACATTTATCCCTCACCGTTGTCTGCCTGTGAGTGGAGAGTGAGCGTGTTCCTCACTCACCCTGATCATGTTGGTCGCTCTGTTACAGCTCATCACACGTTGGTCGCCACGTTTGAAGAACGCCCTCATCTTCGTTCGTCAGCCCGTAAACATTAATCTATATGTGGCACCGACAAGAACTATCTTTAGCTACAGTGTTGTGAGACATCCTTTTTAAAACCACAATCTGACAAAAAAAAAAAAAGCACAGAAGGCTTGCGGCTTGTACCACGTAAGAGTACAGGTATTACAAACTGTGAACTTTGTAATGTTGAACCTTAAAAAAATGTTTGTGAATTGGAATGTTCTGTTTTGCACGGCAGGAATCCATTCCGGAACCTTTTACGCCAGTGAATTGCGTTGTCTGGCGTTCATTCTTGGAGCGAAACTGGAAAACGAAGTCTGGCGAACTATTCTATCTGAGACGATTTTTAAATCCTGCATCAGAACGAAAGATTCTAACAGAAACTTTGAAAAAAAAAATTGGTCTTAAGAGAACAGAAATCTTATGAAAACACGGAAGCTTTGGTTATAAAAAGAAAAGATTTTTAGATTTTAAAAACATGAAAATTGGTTATAAGAAGATAGAAACTTTGATTATAAGAACACAATGACTCTAATCATAGAAATACGGAACTCTAATAAGAGAAACGGAAATTCTAATACAAAAAAATAAACAGAAGCACAAGTATAGACGTAACAAATGACAGCATTCTCAGTATTGGAGGGACAATATTATCCCAAGAAAGAGAATGCTTAGAGAGAGAGAGAGAGAGAGAGAAAGAAAGAAACTGTACCTCTACACCATTGTTATGCCCTAGTATTATGAGTCGCAATCAAATGTCACGAAAGCGAGTGGAGTTTCAACCGTATTGCTCAACTAGACTCATATGAGTTACTACCGATCACTCACCATTCATTGTTAAGTCACTCATCATGGTCAGGTTACTCACCACCGTCATGTCATTCATCGTCGTCAGGTCACTCATCATTGTCCGGTCACTCGTTATCGTCAGGTCACTCATCATCGGCAGGTTACTCATCATTTTCCGGTTACTCATGTCTCTCTTTTCCTCCCTTCCTCCAAGTGATGCGCTCATCGTTTTCTGTTGGCCCAAGAGTGAAGGCAGGAAGCGTCGCCATTGGTATGAGGTAAAGTGAGTAACCTGGAGACAATATATGTGGCTCTACCCTTTAATCTCATTCCTCATCCCAGCCCACATTACACGACGGTACTTCGAACCAGAGTAGATCATAGGTCGACAGAATCAGTTTACGTAATAATATACTTCAAGTATTTACGTCTCACGTTTCTGACGAGAGAAATGCATTTGTATTTTTTTCTAATTTACGTCTCAAGCCCTTAAGAATAGAATAAGTCTCGAGCCTTTTAGATTAACAATATTAACGGTACTTCGAGCAAGCATTGATCTCAAAGTCATCATTTTACATAACAGACACACGTACAATATAATGTTCACTATTTCCTAACATAGAAAATCCATTTTCTGAATATAGAACTCCATTTCTGTTCCTATTTCTTAATTACGACCCCGAGCTTTTATGAACTATACCATCAAACCATCTGGACGAGTCGGGGCAACCACAGTTGTGAACCATACCTTGAATATAATCAGGGTTTTCCTCCCCTCAGACATTACAGCAAGAGCTGCCATACCCTCTGACCCTCTGGTATGCACCCATTGCACAGACCGTCACAAACCCACATGCTGCCCAGATGTGATTCTAAGCTGGAGGAATAAATGATTGGAAAAGACGTGACAAATTATGCCATATGTGTGTGTGTGTTACGCTAATGGAACCCTTGTAGAATGATGCTAACGAGCTCGTTATTGGCCTCCCCATTTTTGGGGAATGTTTGTGAAGTGTACCCGAGTCGTTGCCTAGAGCCAGTGTCACTATGAGAAGTCATTATCACGTTGTGTATGATCATATATAACTGATGACATTTTTGGGGATGCAAGACGCCGTATGTGTGTGTATGTGTATTTATGTATGTATGTATGTGTGTATGTATGTGTGTGTGTGTATTTATGTATGTACGTGTGTGTGAGTGTGTGGGTATATGCTGTCGGTGTAGGTTAGTTCAATATAAAGTTTACCTTTACGAAGGTTACTCCAAGTCTTAACCAGCATCCGGACAATCTAGATTCCAGAACGACACGAAATGTGTTTCAACTTCCGAATATGAATAAACAGAGGTAGAGTTCACACACACACACACACACACACACAATTAAACCAGCTAATGTAGTCGGTAAACAGTTCCTCAGAAGATGCAACTATAAGAACCAGCAGAAACTAGAACATGAGATGAACCAAGAATCTTTCTCTGAAGAAAAATATACACGAAAATACTTTTCATGATATATGAACAGTGGAGGAATGGAGTGAACTGAATTGTGGGACTTAATGTGGACAGCCTGAAAGATTATGATACGTTTCAAGCGATGGTTCCCCACAACTGTAGAACTCCGTCATCATACGGTACGGATGGGTAATCACAAATATGTACATAATTACACAAACACACACTCATGCACATGTCGCGTGATATGTGCAATGCTAGATAGAGGCACCCCAAATTATACATGCTAATACTCTGTCTCTATCTATCTATCCGACAAACCACATACCAGTCTATCTATCTATCTGTCTATCCATCTATCAATCTATCTTTCAAACCACATACCAGTCTATCAATCTATCTACGTACCTATGTCAAATTCTTAACGTAGAGAGAAATTGTTTGTCAATTGCTGTTCATCATCTACCATGTCTTTGCATCCCCTGGTAGCAGGTGTTACCGGACTCCGCCTGCTCCAGATTACCTAGCGAGTGAAGGATCACACCTGTGGTGTGGCTGTATCACTGGACGTAAAGCCTCGTCATAAATCTTCCCACTCCGAAGGAGCCTACATTTCCCTGTTACTGGAAGTAGCGTCGCATTAGACTACAAGAGCCTATATCAAAGTCAGGCATAACACCAGCTCCCTTTCACAGAAATTGGTCTTTAGATAATCACAAATAAATGAGTAAAAATCTAAAGAAAAGGGCAATTGCATTTGCGTAAAGATCTAAAACCAAAAAAAAGAATAAAAGAAATTGCATTTGCGTAAAGATAAGCGTAATTCCATTTAAAGTAATTGCGTAAAGATAATCGAAATTACATTTGAGTAGTCGAAATGGCGTATGGATCGTAAACCACAATGGTTGGAACATACGACAAAGCGTCAATATTCTGTCAAGAAGACCCACTCACTCTGAGCTGACGCCGAAGTCGTAATAGTCGGTCGTAAGACACACACACACACACACACACACACACGAGGGGTCGTTAACCGTAAATAACCCTCTTTCCTCCCAGGATATGTATATCGTACAGGTAAGGTGCTAACGGAGGTGTAAACTCATACCTATACTCGCTTGTGTGTGTTGAGTTTAATCTAAGAATTGTAAGGAGAAAGGATGGAGCTAGTCCCAGATATTTTTTAAATAGGTCAGGGGCCTAACAGAACCCGTTTATATTTCAACTTAAATCAATGCATAATTCGTGGTACAGAGAGTTTTCCCTGTGTCTCTGATGAAACTTGCTGTTATACTATTCAATCCGCATTGTCTCCCACGTTGTTAGGATCTCAGTCGAACAGCCTTCGGTTTTGTGGTAAACAGTATCAACGATTTGTTTTAAGAGTGTTGACGTATTGTCTCGAACCGTCTTACATTTCATCATTTCTATAACTTATCATTTCCATTACTATCTATTTCTATAACTTATTTCCATAACTTAGTATTTCTATAACTTACTCCTATACTACATTATTTCTATAACTTCATTTCTATTACTATATTATTTCTATTACTATAACTATATTATTTCTATTACAATATTTCTATAACATCATATCTAACTTATTTCTATTACTATATTATTTCTATAACTTATCATTTCTATAACTACATCATTTTCATGATAATTATCAATATTAGTTGAGGATCCCACAATTTGGAGGTTGCGGTCCACGCAGGGGCAAGAAAATGATAAACTTCTTTGGAGCGAGAATCTCTCGAACGAGATCGTTCATAACCCTTTCCGTCCACTGATGATATTTCAGCCTTACCGAAGACGACCTCACTCGCAGTGTAGTGGCACTTGCACGCCGCTGAGAAAGACTTTAAGAGTACATCTAAGTATAACTCATAACCATGCCTGTAGTTTAAGTGCAATCCTGCTTTAAACTCTTCTTCTGCAAGGATGACAAATCTAAACATGATCCTTAAAAATATACACGTTTGATAATATTCTGACATCCGTATATCTGCGGGTGTATATATATATATATATATCTATATATATAAAGTCAGATACTTTCATTTCACGGTTGGACTTAATGCCTAATCTATACAGAAATATACAATATACCTTTTGAAAACTGAGTATGTGATACATCCTATGTTAAACTTAGGATTTCCACCAGGATCATCTAAATTTGCATGCGCACCTCCTTCGGGCTCTGGTAACAACTCGGTAAGGCATTAGAATATCTCTATCTTTGATGTTATGGTTATAGGGAGGGCTGAATGCTCAGGTCAGCAATTCCCATTTTCCATTGAGGGCGATACTACCCGTAGAGAATGGGGCTGGTATGGCATCAATGTTCGCTCCTCACACTTCATAGTGGTGACAATGATGGCTCCTCTCTCTCCTCACCCACACACACACGAACTCGAGCCAAATGATACCGATATATCTGGGGTAGTTCTTCGACGTGCGAGAACAAACACTTCATGATGAGTGTTATCAATGGCTGGTTCTTTAACCAGCGACGTACCCAGAGGCTTATATTATCGATAAACAAGAAAGCAGTCTTATACTTTAGTGATACAGGTGGATGCTTGCTTAACCATTAAAGAACCTAAGTTTTATGCTTCCGTGATATAGGTGGATGATTCCTCAACCACTGATGAAGCAAAGTCTTATGTTTCAGTGATATAGGTGGTTAGTTGGTCCCGCACAACCTGCGGCGAACCATAGCATGTTAGTGGTATACGTGGTTCGTTCCTCCACGAGCGACGAACCATAGTATGATAGTGGTATACGTGGTTCGTTCCTCCAAATAGCCTGATGTAAGTGGTATACGTGTTTCGTTCCTCCACCAGCGATGAACCATAGCATGATAGTGGTGTACGTGGTTCGTTCCTCCACCAGCGACGAACCGTAGCATGATATCAGCGGTGTACGTGGTTCGTTGCTCCACAAGCGACGAACCAGAACTCTTATTAATGATATCAGCGGGTCGCTACCCACCCGGAGACGAACCACGAGCCTGGCAGCTGTGTGTGTCTAACTTCGGGCCATCAGTTTGTGGGGGACTGAGGAGGAGCTTGGTTGTTGATACTAGAGTATGAGGACATGTTGGTCCCGTCCTTGGCTGTGAGGTCTTAGCAATCGATCCCCTCCCTCCTTTAGCGGTGATGTAGCGATCATGGGTAGAGAAGGGAGGACGAAGACGAACAAAAAGATAGAGAAGGTGAATTAGAAGAAAAAGAAGAGAAATAGAAATTGAGTGGTCAGAAAGGAAGGAAAATAAGTTAGTGGAAAAGAATGAGGAACTGAAAATATATGGACAAAACAGAATAATCAACGGAATAATAGTGACATTAAAAGAAAGAAACTTAGAAGCAGAGAAAGAGATGAAGCAAGAAAGAAAAAAAAACTAGAGTGATAAAGCCGAGAGATGAAGAGCCAAAGAAAATAAGAACGGAAGATAAGAACAGAGACAACAGGTCGATGATTATGATGAGCAATATAAACGACGACAAAAACACTTTAAAATGAAAAGAATAAAGAATAGAAAGACAATTATGCCCTCAACGAGTACCTTTAGCCACAGCAAACACGTCGAAGTTACTGCTGGAAACTATTGCAGATGTGAAGAGAGAGAGAGAGAGAGAGAGAGAGTTACGCATAGGGCTGCATAGATACACAAACCACACAGATCCAACGTCCAAGCCAGGTGGTCTGGCCTTAACACCACTTGGTCTGGCCTTACCACTGAAAAAGATGCAGTCCCCTTAACAGCAGCGGAAGAAATGGACAGCAAAGCAAAGCAAAGGCTCCCCCCGCCCTTCACTTCCTCCGGCAATACGCTGGACGGGAAACGGGTAGGAATCTTGCAGGATTAATATACCTAAAGGAAAGTTTTATGGGAGAGTCAAATGGTAGAATGAACGCGAATACGTCATGCATCCCAGCATCAAAGACATGCATCCCTTCACTTTTTATTATAACGACAAGAGTATGGATAAACTCTGAACTCCAGCCTCACAACTACCCATGTCTATATTGCTCCTGATGTGGAAGAATCATACAATAATTCCTTCTTGCTCCCTCAACACAGGTGACACAGTCTAATCAATATTGGCGAGGTACCACAGTGTGACTAGGGCGAGATCAGTGGTTGAGAAGATAGCATAATATACCCTTACGTTATGATGATCAAAAGAATTATTCAATACTGGAGAGTGACAAGTGATGATCAAGGTGAATTTTGAAGGTACTCGTAACGTTGCTCTGAATATCATGTCATGAGCTTATTCCATACGTCAATAATGTCGTTGGTGAAGAAATATTCTGTTCAGTCGAGACTGAATCGGTGACCTCTGAGCTTAAGTTCATTTTCTCTCGTTGGTAGTACAGGAGAGGTCGTAAAGAAATTGTCATTATCGACTTTGTTGAATCTTTTAAGTATTGTAAAATATTCTATTAACTTGCATTATCAACTTGCTCAGAGCCACCTCTTATTTAACGAGAACATACTAAATTCTCGTACACCCTCCTTATATAGTTAGTGACGTAGGCAAGGAATCAATTTCGTTTTTCTTCACTGCACTACTTCCAATTTTAGAATATCCTTAAATTGGGGACAAAACTGCAGTGCATATTCGATGTGAGGTTACATTCGACGTGGGTATGATGGCAATATCTTATCCCTCTTTTTGCTTGTTAAGTTTCTGCTAATATATCCCAACATCCTATTTGCTTTTTGGGCAGCATCGTTTCAATGCTAAGAGAAGTTGAATTTGGTGAAGACAGTGACCCCGAGATACCTCACACAAGGGGTTGTGTCCTTTATCATGAGACCCATCAGTTCACAATCGAATTGCTTTGCAAGGGTTCCTTCTTGCAACAGCTGACGTTAAATGGCCTCGTGCCATTTTCTAGACCATTCAGCGATTCTATCTAGATCCTCTGGTAACCTTAGCCTATCTTCGGTCGATATGGCACTGCCGATCACTGTGGACTTCGAGGGGGAGAGAGAGAGAGGAGGAGGAAGAGCAAGAGATTATCTTCGCAGATATCTCCGCTCCTGCAGATGACTAATCGAGGATAAGCCACTATGGGACTCTGTGACGACCGGAGATGAATTAGGATGAGCCTCGAGGGAACACCCGTCAAGAAGAACTTAGCATCAGCCGGAGATGAACCGACTCGCACTAATCTAAGGGGAGAGACATACGACACCACCTGGAGGGCGACATAACCCTGGTAGGGTCACTGCCTCCAGTTGTACCACCAGAGGGAGCCTGGCTCTCGCG
>JAUUDZ010071297.1:0-10044 GCA_032361705.1 Panulirus versicolor
TCGTTCACACTCAGTCTCTAGCTGTCATGTGATAATGCACCGAAACCACAGCTCCCTTTCCACATCCAGGCCCCACACAACTTTCCATTGTTTACCCCAGACGCTTCACATGCCCTGGTTCAATCCTCTGACAGCACGTTGACCCCGGTATACCACATCGTTCCAATTCACTTTTCCTTGCACGCCTTTCACCCTCCTGTATGTTCAGGCCCCGATCGCTCAAAATCTTTTTTACACCATCCTTCCACCTCCAATTTGGTCTCCCACCTCTCGTTCCCTCCACCTCTGACTCATACATCCTCTTTGTCAATCTTCCCTCACTCATTCTCTCCATGTGACCAAACCATTTCAAAACACCCTCTGACCAAAACATCAGCAAAACCTTTTTATCCGACTAATCAATAATAAAAAATGTATATGCCAGAAATTGAACGTACAAGTGACGTGAAAATATGATTACGGGCGTCAATAATGAAGTATATCCCTGTTGTTATTATTATTTTTGTTTAGTTTCCTGTTGTTTATGAGGGGTGAATGATCACTTTTATAGAGGTGTTCGTAACAATGATGCAAAAAATCACTGAAACGACAAGTGGGAATAATGAATGCTGAAGAATTTCACCAACACACGGAAAAAAAAAGTTATTTACCTAAACAAAGGGTGAACTTAATGACAAGTTTCCTGGACCCGTTTTTGCGTCTTCTGCTGAACTTCCTTAACGAAACACGGACTTGGGTGCTAATGCTCACATCTGGGTCGCTCTCTTTCCTCGTCTCTCTCAGGCACTCGCTTATCTCACGCTGACTAGAGTTTTCGTGGCTGGCCGGGTCCCTGCCGCCAAGTCCAGAGACTCCACCTGGCGTGAAAGTCACAGGGAGAGTAATGTAGCCGTCGTAGCTGCCAAGCTTCATGAGGTCCACGAGAGAGGGGCTTTTGTTTGCCGCCGTGGGAGGGTCGACCACTAAGAGGACCGAAGATTGCTGGTTGGCAGACTCCGGTATGATGGACTTCGCGGGTCTGGATCCAGACGCGGGTGAGGGTAAAAGATTATTCTCTTGTGCCACAGTAGTAGAAGGGGAGTTCATTTGCGGTTCCCGAGCAGGCGGAGACTGTGGTCTGTGTAGCTCAGGGGTGATAGAAGGTGGTGCTACAGGGGATAACGATTTCTCCTTTGCTCTGCAGGTGGGAGTCAGTCGGTCATGTGTTTCTGGCGAAGTAAACCGTGGGTTCTCCATCAGTTTGCCAGTAAACAACATTGGGGTATGTTGATGCGAGACAGACGGTGGTTCTGGGCAAGATGATATATTTTCGTATGGCTCTGGGATAGATGACTGGTACTTTTCTCGTGGTGAACGGGCATATGGCACAAGTGGTTCTACAGTAAAAATCGATGGCTTCTCTGGCGGTCTATATAGTGAAGACGGCCGGTAATGAGGCTCTGATTTGGTAGGTAATGAGTTTGTGTGTCGTTGTACAGCATGACACCATTGGTTCTTGGGTACTTCTTGGGCAAATGACGTCTCAGGAGAATTACCGAATTTCTCTAAAGGCTGAGACATAGTAATGGGGCTTAGGTTAGCCCAGAATGGATCCTTTTCAGGATCTGAACTAGAAGACAATACATTCTCGTCTAGTTCTGCAGTGACAGTGGGCTGGCAAGGAAAAGGTAAGTCAACCTGTGGTTCGGTGGTAATGAGAGGTGGGCCGCCTTGTGGTTTGAGTTGTACAGACGGAGTTGTGTGTAAGTGAGGGGTAGGACGGTATTCATGACTTTCTATGACAGGGCCGTGGGTGGTGGAGTGCCAGACAGGCTGTGTTTCAAGATCTGCAGTTGATCCTTTGACTGTTGTATCACAGGTGTCTGGGTACCCCTGATCTTTATGCACGGAGCGTGTGTTATTTTCGACGGTACAAAGCTTGTGCGCAGGTTCGAAATCCACGTCACTACATAATTTCGATGGATCTTCAGTCACGTGTGTGTTGAAAGGTAACAATTCCGACAACTTTTGCAGAAATTTTCCGACGGGTGCAGATGGAGTCGCAGTGCCGTCTGGAGGCTCCCGATGCGTGAGTGTGGCTGTGTCATCCTTAGTGTGTGGCACATCAACAGTGCTGGAGGAACCACTGACCTGTCCTCCCCGAGTCCAGCCTGGGTTATCACCATCACCACTCACGGGAGGCTCAACGTCCGCTTCCTGTGGAGGGTGTGGCTCTTCCCCATGGGTAATGACCCTCTGGGGACTGTGAGTAATGACTTTATTCTCCCAGTGACCTTTGACTTCATAATGCGAATCACCACCTCTGATAAGATCGCCTTTAAGAAGCGATCTGGGCTGAGTCTGGACGGGAACATCGGGAACATGCGGCAAGGTATCCGTGGGGGTCAGGCCCGTTGTGTTGTGACACAGGACGTCCTGGATCTTTTTATAGAGCGGGTAGCGAGTGCAGATGGAGTGGCTGAGGCAGGAGGCGGGAATGAAGAGGCGCCGCTGCTGAGAAACTGGTGATGGTCTGTTGATGCTGCTCCACTCCTCTAGACCAGTACTGGGGATGGGTCTGTTGCCCAAGTACACACTCGTGCAGGTCCGATCATCTGTTACCCTACTAGGCTCAATCTCAGATGGCATCCCACTAGCATAGGAGCCAAGCTTGAATGAACTCCAGATTCTGTCCCTCGAACGTTCACCTGAAACACAGGCATTCAGGGAGGTGAGGTCTTCTTCCCGACCTCCTGCAATTCCACCTTCCGCGTCATCCCAGCTGGTGCCTCCTCCCGGCGCGGCAGAAGGCAGGTGGCAAGTGGTGCTCATAGTCTGCAGTGGCCACTGTCTCCACACACCGAATTCTAACTCCGAGCTGTTATTATCGAAGACGGTGACGTGCGGTCTTGCCACCGCTATTTTAGTTTTTGGCGTACTTTCCCTACACGGATAAGCAACGCTGGAGTGGAGGGCCCGAGATCCACAGGGCACGAAGAACGGCAAGCCGTCACTGTAGGCGGCAGGCCGGGAAGCCCCGGCATCGGTGTGGGCGGTAGGCCAGGATGCCCCGGCGTCGGTGTGGGCGGCTGGCCAGGCAGCCCCGGCGTCGATGTGGGCGGTAGGCCAGCAAGTTTCGGCGTCACCGTAAGCGGCAGGCCAGCAAGCTCCGGCGTCACTGTAAGCGGAAGGACAGGCAGCCCCGGCGTCGGTGTGAGCGGCTGGCCAGCCAGGCCTGGCGTCGACATGCTGGTCCCGGCCAAGAGAGGAGCAGGGGTGACCCCCGGGATGGCCGTCACGCTGCTGGCCGCCCTCCACCACCCCGGATGCACCCCATCCCCCACCACCTATCCCAACAAGAACATCGGGTAAACAAGTGCACTCCATATACATCCCGGGCTGAAGCATGACATCGCTCTGAGGGAATGCCTTCCACTTTCCTCGATGATACCTTCCTCCCCAGCATGGATTCCTCTCAGTGGTGCCCGAGTCACTGACCGTGGAACACTCGGAGTTTCTCGAGGCTGCAGCGGTAATGCTATGCACAAGAACTCCACTGGACGCTCCATCTAGCACACTTCCTCCACCAAAGCCGTTACTAGTGTTGTTCTTTTTGCATACATGAGTGGATCCATATGCCATCTCGGACCGTTGGTTGAGGCCACACTGCCTCGCTCCGCCCAGACATCTGTTGTCAAAAATTCCACTGGCCATTTCCGACGTTGCAGCCTTGCCTCTAGTATTTACAATGTCTTTGATGTTTGTTGTATCTCTTCTGCGTTGACGAAGCGGGTGATTTTCGTCTAAGAATAACCCATCATGAATATTTCTGACTCTGCCGGTGACGGGAGAGGAATATGTGTGGGAGCCTGCGATAGGGGCGTCGCCGTGGGCAGACAAATGACAGGGTGTGGCTCGGCTAAGGAGGGTAGCACGCACTGTGGATGACACATCTTTTCCAGAATCGTGGCGATAATTTGGCAGCAACCGCTCCCGCTTGCGGTTTTGTGGGGAAATCGTGTTTGTACCTTCATTATCTTCGTCTTCAATGTCACTGAAAGGACGGAGAAAGATGTATGACCTTCCTCTCATGCTTCCATTCTTCCGTTCCATATGTGCTATTTGCTCATTTGTAAGGGCGCTTGGAATGTTTACATCGACTGGCCTGCCATCTCCTGGGGGGGAACGCAAGTATGACCCGCTACCACTCTTCACACGACTCTTGCGTCTGTTCTGATCTTTTCGTTCGCGCTCCCTTCGATACTGTGACAACAAATCCAGAGAATCATTTGTTTGTCTCGCAAGGTTAACACAACTCTCGCTGTTTTTATCTAACTTATCGCTATCCGATGAGTCGCCTGTGTCACTGTCCTCACCAATGTCACTGTCGTATGCGTCATTACTACCTTCGCTTCCGCTGTGGTTTCTAGTGTATTCATGGCCGCTTTCTCCATATACAAAACTATTATTGCTTTTTGCGCAAATTTTACAATGTAAGTGGTCTCTACCCCAGCATTCATTTGGATGATTGGTGGTGGTGTAACCTTCACTCTTGTTATTAAAGTTATTTTCACAGGATGGCCTGTTCTGCAGAGCAATCACCCCGGGCCTAATGCAACAACTTCCACCATTATACCAGAGACTTTCACCAGTCGGCATCCAGGGGTGACACGGGGTGGCTGCCTGGTAATTATTGCTACCTGTGCAAGACGAACCGCTAGGATGAGACATGTCACTCAAGTTTTCATTCCACGGGTCAAACTGCGTCCAGTGGCCCACTTTTCTTTGCATCTTCTGCCATCTAACGTGCTCATCATCTTCATCAAAACCCGTATCTTCGCTATGCACCCCGGCATTCTGCGCCTGTCCTTGTTTCCTGCTCATTCCTACCACGTCATCACAATGGCTTCCACTGTTTCTGGCTAGAAAAGACGTATTCCCGACTTTGTACCATCTCCTGTTCTCACAATCAATCCAGCCATCATCTTCATGGCTAAGCGGCCTGTAATATTTGTCTTTCGGTCCTTTCACACTTCTCCGTCTCTCTTCCCCTACTGTGCCTTGGGTTGTCACATCCTTGTCTCGCTCCACAAGACACCCCAAACATGTTCCCGATGAATGAGGCACCACCATGTCCCTCTGAACATCATGGTAACCCTTGCATGCATCCAGAACATCGTCTTCTGCCCAGCTGGCAGAGTGGAAAGGTGACGAAGGCGCATCTTCTGTCCGGTTACCACAGGGTGAAGAAACTGCATCTTCTGTCCAGTTATCAGAATACGAAGGTGAAACTGCATCTTCTGTCCATTTGTCAGCGTATAGAAGAGCTGAAACGGCGTCTTCTGTCCATTTGCCACAGCGTACAGATGAAGCCGCATCTGTCCAGTCGCCACAATGCACCGGAGCTGAAACTGCGTTGGCTGTCCAGTTATTACTAGAGTGTAGGGGAGACGATATATAACTTTCCCTGCGTTCTGTGGAGCTGTCACGGAAAGAACCTCCCCAGAGCCTGGGGTCCACGTCCAGCGAGGAAGGGTAAGCAACACGCACCTTGTGGTCTGAGTTTAGGGCTGTCGGCACGCCATGACCTTCCCAAACGTCGTCCGACTCCTTCAGCCTGGAATGCCGCTGAGCTTCCGAGTCCGTGTCCTCGGAAGACACGTCCGAATTATCCCAGTCCGAATCGGAAGCACGAGTATCTGAGTCAGGTCGTGGGGTGTACGACTCCCTCAGAATGCACGTTGCAGCATCACTCCACTCTGACTCAGATAAGGAGCCATGCGAGTCACCGTCGTTTTCCCCACACCCTTCGCTGCACCGAGGAAGACTTTCGTTGTGACTTTCCTTCCCAACATCAGTTGTGTCTACCCAAGTGCGAAGTCCGCAGTCATAATTCTGATTTCCGGTTCCCGCGGTGCTTGCCAGTTGGGTGTCATCATCAGCACGAGGAAGGCGGCTGCAGCCCCAGACATTATTACGGCCCGAGTCACACACCAGAAGAACCTCTGGTTTTCCAACTGCCAGACCAAGTGCAGTGCTATCCTCCTCCTCCTCCTCCTCCACCTTCTTAGCTTCACCTTCTTCCTTCCCATGACCTGGCTCTTCTCTGTGTGATTCTTTTCCTTCTTTAGTAAGACTTTCTTTCTTTTCCTCTTTAAACTCTACGTATTCCGCGTCTGCCAAATTTCCTGAGTGAGCATCGTCCCTATGTTGAGAGGCTGGAGCATCATCGTCGCCATCATCATCATCATCATCATCATCATCATCAGTGTCACACTCATCTGGACTCTCTCCGTCAAACCATTCGAAGCATTCATCAATGTACCCGTCCAGTTCTTCCTCCGTAGCGTCGCCTAACACTTCTTCCCCATGGGAGACTTCAACGCTGCTGTGTCCAGTGAACTCGAACTCCTCATCGACTTCCCACTCGTCAGCGTCACTGTAGGTACTCTCCTGTGGTGCGCCTGAATCTCCCACATGACCACTGTCACGTCCGTCGCACTGCAATATCTGGTTTGCTATCACTCCGTCCTCCTCCTCTTCTGGATTGTCTGAAGCCTCGATGTCCTGAGAGCCACGGTGAGGCTCGAGAGCGAAGATTTCGCCATCGAGCCAAGAGAAACAGTGGGTAACTGCGCGGATGGCGCCTTCCTCAGTGACAAGGTCTGGGCTTACTCCCGCCCCGGAGTCAGAGGATGCTGAGGACGACGAAGAAATGGGTTCAGCTTCACCTTCCTGTATATCTAAGGAGAGGTCCAAGTCGAGACTGGACGGCATCAACCCCTCACTACTCGAACAGACGTGGCCATCTTGAGTGAATCTTACGGGTTCTTCAAAACTCCACTCTAAGGAAGGTGAGCTGGAATGTTCTCCGTGAAGTTCGTCGTGACATTCACTCCCCGAACTCTTCATCATCTCACATGGGGACACAGAGGACGAAAGGTCAGAGATGCCCTCGTCTTCCGAGGAGGTGCCACTGCACAACGGCATGGCCACTGGTCCAGTAGACTTCAAAACCCTGGAGTTCAGAAAATCACTGAGGGATTCCAAGTTACTCGATGCTTCACGCGTAGTGTCAACACTCTTGCTCTTGGCGTTGGAGTGGACGTCGGCGATGGGCGTGGCAGGATACGCCAGAAGGTCCTGAGCTAGAGCGTCTCCTGCGTCAGGAATCTCACCGTCGCTCATACGAAGTCGGTGCAGGAGGTTCCCGGTGATCCGGATGCGAGAGAACTTGCTTTTCCTACTTGACAAGATCCGAGATCTCCTGGTAGGGCTTCCGCTATGTGCCACGCCTACCTGGTCCACCGTCGCCCCTGGGTCGGCTCTCACAGGGAAGTCTAACCCAGCAGAGTTTGCCTCTTGATTCTCCATCATTTCTTTGCTACTAATTACTTGAGCTCAAGTTTAAATATGAAGAAATCGAAACAAAATTCTGATTGTTTTTACTGCATGTCATATTTCATGTTGTTCCGGTCTTTGAAGATCGTACACTGAAATCTGCTTACACTGTTCGACACATTCACAAGTGTTTCGCCTTAAAACACTGACCACCACCACCACCAACACCACCACGGTCGCTGTTACCAACAAGAATTCAAAGGCTTCGTGTATGCTGTTATCTCATGTTACCAACACACTATCGTCGTCATCAACCACACAACACTCCATGGTACCAGGATTCCATCCCAGAACAATGGTACCGGGCCACTAACACACAGACAGAAGGATCCTCAGCGTAAGAGGAGGAAGACTGGCTATCGAAGTGGTAAGCGGTGGGACGAATGCGAGTCATAAGGAAAGCCCAGGCCGAGCTGAGCGCAGGGCAACGTACGAACACTGTGGCGGTACGGCCAATACTAAGCCAGTGAGCTCTTCCCTCCCTCCCACGGCTTGTGATGCATTACACACTCACCTACCCCAACCACACACACACACACACACACACACACACATTCCTCTTACTGACAATGACGTACGCTTGTTGTCATATTTGAATACTGACAAGAGTTTACATAACTTAAAATGTCTACATTTCCGTCTTTGCACTACCGTGAGTCTAAACTCCCACGAGTTTACACTGCCAATAAGTTTACAATACAAACAGACTGCGCGACCAACTTTACCCTACCATCTTTATCAATAGTCTGCACTACCGATTTTACACTAATAACTGTATACATTGCTGACTTACACCACTGACTTGAACAAGAATCTACAACTCCTACATAGACTACACTACAGAATCCAAACTACAGTCTGCAATTCTATAAAGCTCTTTGTTTTTAAAAGTTATCTAAAGTCGTCCAACTACTCGTCCTAAGAATCAGTCGTCCTAACATTAACTCTCCCAGTTATGAATATAAAATGGCAAGTAATTAGTAGGTGTAATGTGTCTTGGGACAGAGTGTGGGCAAGAGTGGCTCTTACAAGACACCCATGATGGGGTAGACACAAACAGGGTGGGGCAGGTATGGCTTCGCCCCTAAACCTAAGTAAACGTCGTTACACAAATTCAAACAAAACCCAAAAGTTGTACACAACGAACATCTCAATAGCATACCATTAAAACGAGCCTGTAAAGCTAATATATTGATTTTCATACACAGAAAAATGAAATAATGAGGCAAAGCCTCACTCACTCCAGTAACAATAGTTATCAACCAGTCTGGCAATACCTGTAGAAAAGGTATTATCATCAAATGACGAGGATGGCCGTGACATCACTAAGGACTGCTGTCAAATATGAGGAAAAAATATATAGAACTTCATCATTACCATCATGAGTAGCCAAACACCTACGAATACAATCAGAGAACGACGGTGACGCCCGTGAGAAGAAAAGCTAAACTACAAGTGAGAAGTCGCGCCGGGTATGAGGACCAAAAGCCACAGACGGGGAAAAACACAGCTCACCTCTCCACAGTGAAATCGCTCCTAAACCACAGCCAGGTGTGTATGTAAATTATTCAACCATCTGTTGGATATTTGCCCCGGGAAAAGTATTTTACTGGTTTTCTTAGAAAAAAAAAATGCAATACTTGAAAACAAGTAAATACAATGAGCAACAAAAATAACTATTACTACTGACTGTTCCCTTAAAACACAACAAAAAAATCCATCGTAATATTTCCATGAGGAAAATAATCCTCATGGAATCCTTTCGACTACACTTACTTCCCCTAAGACTTTTTGCGTTATTCATGAAGTACAAATTAAGTGGCCGGATATATTTGTAAGTAACCGCAAGTACAGAAAATCTAAAACATCTGTGCGACAAAACTCACAGCATATATACAAAACTTCGATGCACTAAACACTAACCACAGTAGACTCGCTTTTGAAACGAGATGTACGCTTAAACACCCCAGCAGCAGAGTGCACAAGTCATTATCAATACGTTTGAGTATAATTACCCCCAGCGACTTTGTGAATATCTAGACTTTCTTACGAGACCATCAAAACAGCATCAACATTACAACAAACAACTTCGTACGTACAAACCTCCAACAACCCACTTTACCTAGGAACTCTTACCGCCACCCATTACTCCCTTGGCGAGCAGAGGCACAAGCCTGCTTCACCCGGACGCGAAAGCGTCAGTCTTAACAATTCCCACCGTGAACTCTGATCCGTAATCTATCACAAACCGGCGGTTATCGTACGGGGAATTAAATAAATGATGGCGTGTGATGACCCCCCAAGACCTCTACGCCCCTACTGTAATCGTAATAATGCGGTTGGTATTACTGAAAAAGAATTAGAAGTTTGATAAGTGTGCCTGCATGACCACTCCTGCACTACCTACTATTTGTACCCGTTCTGTCTGCCTGAACCTAGGAAATCCTACTTACGAATGCGTTAGGCAATTCGTATACCAACTCACGCAACGGACAATGCCCGCCCGTTTTTCAAAGAGAATACATCATGAGTTTCAGGTCATTGCCAGAGTAAACTACGAGTCACGGCGAGTCTAAAGTTCCTCAGACTTAAACCTCTATGAAACTTTGAGTCACAGTAGGTTTAAAGTTCCTCAGATTTAACCTTCTATGAACAACAGCCAAA
>JAUUDZ010071308.1:0-10044 GCA_032361705.1 Panulirus versicolor
ATGAGAGAGAGGTTATGTGAGGGGGGGGGGGTGGTAGTTGTGGTGGCGGCGTAAGGCACTTCGCACATTGGCCATAGACCCACCCGCACCCTAACACACACCCTTCGTAATGGCTCCCGGGGAACTGCCTTATCATTCATTGTGATTCTCCCCCTCTATTGATCTCTGGAGACTTTCCTGTCACTCTCCAGCTACTGACGGGGTTGTTAAGCTCCCGAGGAGGCCCCCCCCCCCCCAGTGTACACCTCTCAGGCTTTTTAGCTCACTGGTTTGAAGGGTGGCCGACGGGTCCCCATCTCGTATCCTGACCTATAGACATCATTCTTCGTCAGTGGGAAGATGCGTGTGGCGTATATCTTTCTTTGTCTTGGGCACTTGGGCCCCCTCTCCCCCTTCTGGCCTACGTCTCCAAATTCATTCGTACTAACCCCATCCTTTCCTCTGTTCATATCTATATACTGAATGCACGGGGACCGCAGCCCGCTCCATTGACACTTGCCTGCTGTTTATCTTTATCTGTAAAACTTTATACACGCAAGGTTGTCAAGTGCCTTTTTCTCCCACACACGCCATAACGTGTTGGGGTAGTGAATAAAGTGCTTACCTAGAGCAACTTGTTTATCCTGTGGAGATAGAGTAGATCCCCCCCTTCAGGAAGGGTCGCTCATCCTGTTCATGGGAGGAAGCTATGGGGCCCCTGCTTGTTGTAGGTTTCCCCTCCCTGGCGTCCACTCATAACCCCTCTCTCTACAGCCCCTCTGCTGCCTGAACGCTCCGCTAGTCCCCTCTCCCTCCTCTCGGCCCAGCAATGTTGATGACGAAGGGAGCCACTGATGATAGGGTTGACGATCGTGTAGCCCGTGGATAAAGATGTATTGCGTGGCAGGTGAACAGCAGTTGCCCAACCACCTCCCCCCCCCCTCCCCTAAAACACTCACACAGAGAGTACCAGTGATCCACCACACCTGTCGTTGACTCAAGCCACCCTCGTCAAACCCGCCATGATTGCATTAAAAGGGTGACGCGCATCTGAGAGTCAAGGTGGGGCATCGCTTTGTGCCGTGCAGGGGCTGGACGGAATGGGAGAGGAGGAGGAAGGGTAGAGTGATGTATGGATAGAAGTATGGGGGTTGTGTACTGAGAGAGAGAGAGAGAGAGAGAGAGAGAGAGAGAGAGAGAGAGAGAGAGAGAGAGAGAGAGTAAAGGGGAGGGAGGAAGAAGAGGAGAACTCCTTAGCGAGCTCGAGGACGTCGTGAAGGGAGGTGAGATGACGATGAGGAAGGTAGTTTGATGATAGCTTTGAACCAAACTGTTTTTCGGTCATGGTTGAACGTGTGGAATAGTTTGGCCCACTCTCTTGTTTCGTTGATATCATTGTCGTACGTGAGAGGTTGAAGTTGTTGTGTACATGATTGTCACTACAGGCTTAATCATCTCTTTTGTGGTTACTCTTTACTGCTGTGGTGACGGGATGTGGTGTGCAGCACATTTGTTTGGATTATCAGAGGTTAAAAACAGTCTGGTGCTTGGTAACAGGTCTCTGTTATGGAGAAAGTGTGTAGTAACAGGCCTTTGTTACAGAAAAGGTGTGTGATGAGAGTTCCTTGTTACAGAAATGGAGTAGGATACCGTGTCTTTGTCAAGGAAATAGTATAAGGGGTCCTTGTTATGTATGTAGCATGTTGTAACATACCCTTGGCATGGGAATAGTGTGGGGTAACATATCCTTGTAATGGAAATAGTGCATGGTAATAGATTATCGTTATGGAAATAGTGTATAATAAGAGGCCCTTGTTATTGAAATATTGTATGATAACAGTCCTTTAAGAAAATAGCACATAGTGTGTGGTAACAGGCCCTTGTTACAGAAATACAGTATTGAACAGTTCCTTATTATGGAATGAGTGTGATGGCATCAAGAGATGGCACATGTCATGCTTACTGTGGCCTTTATGAGAAGGAATCCATAACAATTTGATTTGGATCCCCTGAGCAAAGATGTTTGAATGTTTGTCTCTGGCTTAAGAAACCAACATGTTACATTCAGATATCAGAGTTTTAAGGGCAAGCAGTAAAGATAAAGAAAAAGAGATAATTGAAATAAAGTATCTGGCCGTGATTTCCACTAGCTTAAGAGCGACAAGAATGACTGACACTTCAGTTGGTAGGGTAGATGCCCAGTTGTGTATTGTAACATTGGGCAGGATCACAATGGCAGCACTACCTCCCATCCATGTATCTTATAAATTTACCATGCTATTTTGTTCCTTTGTCATCATCCTCTTTCGTTATGCCTCATAAGGTGAAAGGAACTACATAACACACTGTATAATTCTGTGCACTCATATATGTGGGAGTGCCTGTATTGTCTTGCCCAGGCCATAGCATGTGAGCTAGTTGCTAAAGGAAATTAGTCTAGGCAAAACTGGTATTCTTCTTATATTCATCCATTTTGATTACTGTTTTTTTTTTTTTTTCATGGAATCTGATATCATTTGGGAGTGCTCATGCTAGCCATTGTTTGTAAATATATGCATAATGGGTTGGTATACTTATTTGTGCAAGGGGATGGAATTCCATATGTGTGTGCACATGCATGTATGGATTTATATCATTATCATGACTTCATTTCCAACATAAAGGGTGGATTAGGTACTTACAACCACTGCTGCATCACTTGCACATCTTCAATGAGAGTCCTGTGTATTAGACGTGCTTGTTATTTTATTAGCTGAGTCAATAAATTGATTCATCATTTGTGACCGTAGTGTCTCTGCATACCACTTCCGGACGAAAAATATTCTGTTTGTTCATGTATATTTGTTATGTCAAAGAAAGACTGAGTTATGAATGAGAAGGCTTCAGTCAAACAAGAAAGTCCTCCCAGAGGTAGTGCAGTAGTTGCATCATTGATAAAGATAACGTTCTTTTTGAAGTATCGCAGGTGTTTGAAGTAAATGTATTGGCAGGTAAACAGAAAAACAAACTAATTGCTTTTGAAGAAATGTATTGGCCAAAAGTAAAGAGTATTTGATTAACATATTTGCAGTAATTTCCATCATGCATATTGTACGTCTTTTTATGTTCCAGATGCCATTAGTGAGAACAACCCTCGCGTGATAGATGACGGACGGGCACGGAAGCTGGCCTCAGACCTGAAACGTTGCTCCTACTACGAAACCTGTGCTACATATGGGCTTAATGTTGAGAGAGTTTTCCATGATGGTACATATCTCCATTTGTATTTTCCCATATCCTATTAGTGTGTTTATTTGAAAAAAGTCACATTATAACTTTTACCTTTCCTGTGTTTGAAATAATTATACCTGTGCTACATATTGGCTTAATGTTGAGAGAGTTTTCCATGATGGTACATATCTCCATTTTTATTTTCCCATATCCTATCAGTGAGTATATTTGAAAAAAAGTCACATTCTAACTTTTACCTTTCCTGTGTTTGAAATAATTATACCAGATGTTTTAAGCACGAGTGCATTACATGTTTGATGTCCTGCCAACTCACCTTAGATAGTGGTATCTTATGATGTATAATGTTTCAACAGCCTGTTCCAAGATTGTGGCACAGCGCCTCAGCCAGCAGGGTTTAACTCCAAACAACTCCCGACCTGGAACCCCCACACATCTCTTACGTTACCCCTCTACCAATAACGGCTACACCCCAGCCCCTTACTCCAACATCTCCGCCCCTCTTACTCCACAACTTACAGGCCAGCAGGTCACTCCACCTATCTCTGGCTCCTCACCTAGTCATGTGTACACCAACACAATCACTAAGGTCAGTTTTCACGAAAGCTCACTTTGCAGTAAAATGATTTATTTTAGGAAGTTTAGCATCAAGCGTTGCATTTATGAACTTGTAAATTAAAGAATTCAATGTAAAATGTTTGCCCCATGTTTGTTGCATCATTTCTTAGCATGAAAAAGCACACATACAAATTCTGTTTGCACTAGTGAATGCATGATGGCACTTTTGTGCTATGGTTTTGTGCTTGAGTTGAATAGTGATATTGTCTTCATTTATTCTAAAATACATTTTACACCTATCTAGGATGGAACTCTAAGGAGTAGTCACGGAAGTGGAGCAGAGTTGACTGCAATGACAAGAACAGATTCTTTCCGTGATGATGGTTTTAAACGTGTAAGCGCCCCAGGTGCTGTCACCACAGCAGCCTTCATGGCTCCCCCTCCACCACCATCCACCACGCCAGCTCCAGTTATCACAGACACTATACCTCCACCAAGAGACAACAAAGATCTCCCCACTCCAAGCTCCACTCCAACTACATCTCGGAAAAGTCGGAGAAAGTCTAATCTCTTCACTCCTTCCAAGAAAAGTGATGAGAAGGATAAGAATAAAAATGGAGAAGTAGGAAGTGGACGTGCCATCCCCATAAAGCAAGGTTATTTATATAAAAAATCCAACAAAGCTCTCAACAAAGACTGGAAAAAGAAGTATGTCACATTATGTGATAACGGAAGACTTACTTATCATCCAAGTTTACACGTGAGTTTCTGGACTTGTTATGGTAATAGATACAGACCAGTTGTTTAAATAGTTAAGTTTGTATACACTGATGATCAGTGTTCTGATATTTGAAGGAAGAAGTTGATTGCTTTTTAAGCATTACCTAATTGGATTATTTAGTTTTAACAAGAAATTGCATCTACAAAAATATGGTCTTCATGTTGTAAGAGTAATGAACTATGTTTTACCTTTCAGGATTACATGGAAGATGTACATGGCAAAGAAATTTCTCTGCAGTACACTACAGTTAAAGTCCCTGGCATGAAGCCAAGGGGATCTAAGGTTGTAGCTGGGAGTGGTGGAGGTGATCCCCTCGCCTCAGATATGCACACCCTCAATATCACCACTGGTGGCACCCCAGGGCCACCCCTTGCTGGTAGATCTTCCCTTGGTGGGCCTATGCAGTCAAATAAAGACAAGGTATGGGAACTTTATGTGTTCTGTGAGATCGTGGATTTGATTGTTGTTATGTGTGGCTGTGACATGATTTATTAAGTAAATTCTGTTGTAGGTTAAGAAATAATGCCTCCCCATTTGTTCATTAGTTATTATGACTGCTTCCTCAGAGTAGTAGCATTGTGTTTATGTCTTTATTTCACCATGCCATTTTCCTCTTTCTCATAGCCTTCTTACTCAGTGTATTTAATACTGTTCTTTCATTTCACATTCACCTTCGGAATGGTTGCACCTTTAACTCCTTTTATCTCATCACTTAGTAATCTTCCACTTTTGATAAGACCACCCCATTGCTTTTTTTTTTATTTTGTTTTTTCTGTGTACTTTATCTGTCTATTGACCCATCTATTTGTCTGGCTATCTGTGTATCTGTCAGTCTGTCTTTATGTCTGCTTATCTGTCTTTCTATTTGTTCATATTGTAGAGGCTTCATTTATGTTCATGATAGAAGTCCTCATCAAGGTCAGCCTTTTTGAAAAATGGAGGAAAATAATTTGAGAAAAAATATTTTGAGGAAGTGTAAAGAAGTAAAATAAAAAGGAAGCCGAATTCATATTGTATGTCAAAAACAAATATCAGTTAAGTTTAGCATAGTTGCTCATGAGTGATATTCATTAAGTTTCCAGATATATCCCGCAAACAATACATTTATCACACTGTATAACATAGACATGAATTAAGATCATGGAAACAAATTTATGAACAAATATATTGCACCAATACATAATCAGAACGATGTAATTGATAATGCATTGTCTCTCTTTGTTTATGGTAACAATATTTTGTGTCCCAGGTAACTCTCATGTCATACGAGACACTGCATGACCCAGCTGGCATAAATGGCCTTGACTCTGCCAGCATTTCTTCAAAGATTGAGACTCCAAATGTCAAAAAGAGACACAGAAGAATGAAGAGTAGTGGAAATAAAAATGCAGAATGTGAAGGTGAGAAGTTTGGTAATTTTATGTATTTTTTATACATTTTATGTTCATCAGTCTTTGTGAATCTTTCGCAACGTATTCATGTTAATATTCTTGACTTTTAAAGCATTTGGAAATATTTACAATGAAGATAAGACTCTGTAACCTATTTGTTGCTTTTGCTTAGAGACACAAAATAAATTACTAAATTTTGATTGTTTTTCCAAACATCAGTGTTAATGCAGAATTATGAAATTGAGTTCCTTGTGATTGCTCTGTTAATTATGTAAAAAATGCTGGTGCCTTCATCTACTTTTAAGGACATGTAAGGGGATTTGTTGTATTGTTGAGAAAAATTGGAAGAGTTAGGTTAAGAAGGAAAGACAAAAAGTATTATTTATTTTGAAAGTAGGAATGGTATGAAATGTATGGTAACATGTTGAATTTGGCTAAATAAGAATAACTCAAACACATGAGAACTTAAGAGAGAGGCTTAATGTGATAAAAATATAATACTTGGAAGTAGAGTACCCTTACCTGTAAATGTTTTCACTGTCTCTATATTACGTAGTAGGACAGAGGGAAAAACAAATACATAGTAGAGAAAAGAATGAAGGAGTGTTTTCATGATACATTTATGTATTAATGATGTTTGAAAATCCAGTTGTAGATCTGTTTGGGCATTGTGTTGCATAATATGTACAAGGTTAGATATCTTCGATTAGAAAAATAAACCATTATTAGATTTTGCTAAATTAAAAACATTAATTGTATATCAGGCTAATATATTGAGGCCACTGACTTTAATTAAAGTGGAAGTTGCTAACTCTTCTGATGTATTTTGTAGATTATTGATTTTGACTTCAAAATTAATCTTTTGTCTTCTAATGAAGCATTTTATTTGTTCTAGACTCAGATGGGTATGAGTTCAGTTTGGTATCCCTTGACAACAAGCAATGGCATTTTGAAGCTGGAAGCCAAGAGGAGAGAGATGAGTGGGTCACAGTAATTGAACAGCAGATCCTGTGCTCTCTTCAGGGTAATGAGTCTAACAAAAGTAAAACTCGACAGGCACATCCCATTGATCCTCAGACTATATCCACCATAAAAAATCAAGTCCCAGGGAATCTACAATGTGTTGACTGTGATGCTCCAAGTAAGTTACCTATTCAGTTTTTTTTAATTGGATATGTGGAATGTGGAACTTCAGAGTCCAGGCAGATTACTTTGGACACCATATTTGTTTTTTTCTGACAAGAATCCATCATTCATTGTAGAACAGGATCTGGGGATATTCTAGGTAAGACATATAACCAGGACCCCATCACACATGAATTGTATTATCAATTATTCCAGCAGTCTAATGTACCAGTCATTCAATTTTTTTCTAAGGAACATGACTATATTTGCGACAGATGCTCTTTATTTAGTATTTCATAGAATATCTTTGATTAATAAAAAAAAAGACAAAAGAGCCTAAAAAGGCTTTTATGGATTTCTCAATCCTAATTACTTTTCTTCCTATTGCATGGGGAAGTGATCTTTCAGGAGGAAGAAGAGCTGTACAAGAAATATGGTCTGTTAGTTTTACAGTTGTACAACATTCGTCTCCTTGTGATAGTTCAGTGATGTAACATGGAGAACTAGTCATAAGCTTTCTTTGCCTGGGAGTAGCTTGAGAGTGGATTGGATCACCTTAAACAAGCTCAGCTGAGCACTGATAAGATATAGTATACCAGCTGCTGTATTATTTTGTAATATGAGCCATTTATGCTCCTTTAATGATGTGTTGAGCCTTTTTATTCGTTATGGGGGTTTCTTGGTAGATCTCATACAAACCAGTATAGTGAGCATAGTCTGATTGAGAAAGCTGACCAGGTTGTTGTACATTAGTTTAGGCATACGGAAAGGATGAGTCAAGAGAGACTTACAAAGAGGATCTATGTCAGAAACAGAGGGAGTTTGAAGAGAGGGAGACTGAGGAGGAAATTGAAAGCCAGTGTAAAGGAGGTTTAACATTCAAAAGTACGCGGGGCATGTATTTTATGGAAAATGAATGTATATGATGTGGTATATAGGCAGCAATATGCTCTTGATAGGCTGAACCAGGTCACATGAAGCTGAAGTTAATCCATTGAAAAGTCTTTGGCTTGAATATAGATGGCAGATAGTATATCAGTATATTATACAACTTGAAAGTGAATATTGTTAAAAGTTATATTTCATCTTTGCTCTTTTATTTATCTAATTACTAAGAGTTATGAATCAGTTTCATTCGTTTTCCATTCTAGTGTATTACATTGTATTCAACTCCTTGTATGAATTTGGGAATACTTGAAATAGTGCTAAATAAGAAGTTCTCTTCTGGTAAATATGAGAAAGATTAGTGGTACTCATTAGCCTTGTATCCTCAGTTACATAATTATCTTAAGCATAAAAGTTTCCTCTGGCAACATATGGGGCTTGATGCTGACTACTTTTTCAGAGCAGAAAAGTAAGTTTTACATGATTCTGCTTATTTTTAGTGTGAACTGTGAGACAAATATACATCCTACTCAGTTTTTTTTGTGTCTTTGGTGATTTAAGGACTTTATTTGATTGTCTTACTATATAATGGTAGCTGTAGCGTATGTGTGAAGGCCTTCAATAGTGAGTTTGGGAATGCCAGTTATTGTTTGGTGGACACTATGGGGAAAAGTATATATTTGCATGGAGAAATATCTTGTTGAAAACCTTTGTTAAAGTACCTTCTTTTTTAAGAAATGACAGAATTTTGATAGTTTTGATTTTCTCTTTAAGTATTTTTGACTAACAATCAAGTCAAAATGTTTACTATTGTGTGCTTCTCTTCCAGATCCTGAGTGGGCCAGTATCAACCTTGGAGTGTTGATGTGCATAGAGTGCTCTGGTATCCATAGAAACCTGGGTTCACATATTTCAAAAGTGAGATCACTTGACTTGGATGAATGGCCGTAAGTATTTGCAACCACTTTTTAATATAATCTTCAATTTTAAGGTGGGGAGGGGAGAACTTTGAATTTGTTGATATTTTGGCAGTCGTGATGTATGACTTACATTTCAAAACCAGGTAATATTGCTTATTGATTTTATAGCCATTTATTTAGTGCTTTGTTCCTATTCATATATATGGATGGTTCTTCATGCTTGTAAATTTTTTGTTTCCTGGCTTCTTGAAGTAGTATGCTCTATTGGAAGTCTTGTACTTTGTTTCACCCAATGATTTGGTAAAAAGAAAGAGATTAGTGAAAGCCTTGCCTTGATGAAGTGTGGCAGAATTGTAAGATTAGATGGGACTGAGCTTCCTATCAAAAAGAGGTGACAGTGCTGTTGATTGGTTAGTCACTCTATTTGGCATTTGTGTTGCCCTTGTCAGGGCAAAGGGAAAGTCATTGTTTGAATTACACAGTTGTAAGTTTTTTGAGTGTACTGTTCCTGTAAGGCATATGGGAGTGATAATTGAATGGGTTGTGGCATGCCCAGAACATCTAACTTTAGTGGCATATCAAGGGTATGGCAGGTAGGGCAGGTGCCCTGAGCGCCACTTGAAGGGGGGTGCCACTCAACAGGTTTGTTTTTTGATATATGCTACCCGATTGACATTTTTAACAGTTTTGTTTTGTGAGATAAAAAAGAAACTCGCCTAATTTTAAAATATTGTAATATTTTGCTACCCTCAGTTGCATTACCGCTTCTGCATTACAATTTTAATCAAATAAGTCTTTAAGGATTTATATAGATTTAAGTTTGGCGTAACTCTTCAACAGTTTATAATTGCACTGTACATATTTTTATATACATCCACTGTATGTACATTTCTAATCAAGCCAGAGGCGCACTTTCAGTGCTTGCCATAGGCGCTGTATCCCCTAGATACGCTCCTTAATAGTTGGGGTATTTTTTAGCTCAAAATATTTTTTGTTTCAAAACTGAAAGATAAGATATTCAAACTCTTATATACTTCAAATAATCATGGAAAATATATCATAATGCTCTCATTTACCAATACATACCAAGGAATTATGAAGGAAAGGAGCAGAAAATATTTCAAAATTGACATCATTCAACATCTTAAATGAATGTCATATACATGACTAAACGATA
>JAUUDZ010071319.1:0-10043 GCA_032361705.1 Panulirus versicolor
AACATCTTCCAAAGACAGTTTCTCTTTAATGTGGAGTTGAAATATGACTATATAAATGTGTGTGTGTGTGTGTGTGTGTGTGTGTGTGTGTGTGTGTGCGAGGGAAATATTCAGAAAAACAGATGGATATGTATGTGGCATTTATGGATCCTGAGAAGGCACATGATAGGGTTAATAGAGAAGCGTTTTGGAAAGTCTTAAGAACATACGATGTGGGAGGAAAGCTGCTAGAAGCAGTAAGACGATATTATCATGGGTGCAAGGCTTGTACACAAGTAGGAATAGAGGAGAGTGAATGGTTCCAACTGAAGGTTGGTCTGCAGCAGAGGTGTGTTATGTTACCATGGTTGTTTGATTTGTTTATGGATGGAGTGGTAAGGGAGGTAAATGAAGGAGTCCTGGAGAGAGAGGCAAGTATGCAGTCTGAGGGGGATAAGAGGGCCTGGGAAGTGAGACAGCTGTTGTTTGCAGATAATCCAACACTGGTAGCAAATTCGAGTGAGGAACTGTAGAAGTTGGTGACTGAGTTTGGAAGTGCTTGAAAGAAGAAAGTTGAAAGTTGAAAATGAATGCAAATAAAAGCAAGGTAATTAGATTCAGCAGGATTGAGAGACAAGTTATTTTGGGGTGTGAATTTGAAGGGAGAAAAACTGGAGGAAGTGAAATGTTTTAGATATCTGGGAGTCAACATGAAAGCGGATGGAACCATGGAAGCACAAGTGAGTCACAGGGTTAAGAAGGGGCTGAAGGCTCTGGGAGCACTGAAGATTGTGTGGAAGGGGAGAATGTTATCTGGGAGGACAAAAATGGGTATGTTTGAAGGAACAGCAGTCCCATCGATATCATACAAGAGCAATGGATGGGCAATAGATAAGAGTGAGCAGAGGAGTGTGTATTTGTTGGAAATAAAATATATGAGGACAATATGTGCTGTGAGGTGGTTTGATTAAGTAATGAAAGGGTAAGAGAGAGGTATGGTAATATAATGAGCGTAGCTGAGACAGGTGAAGAGGGTGAGCTGAAATGGACATATAGAGAGAAAGAGTAATGAAAGGTTGACAAGGAGGATACATGTGATAGAAGTGGAGAGAACAAGGAGAACGGGGAGACCAAATTAAAAATGGAAGGAAGAAAAGAAAAAGATTTTGAGAAATAAAATCCTGAACATGATGGAGAGGGGATGGCATGCATAGGATAGAGTGAATTGGAATGATGGTATACTGGGGTCAACACACTGTTAATGGACTGAATCACAGCAAGGAAGTGTCCAGGGTAAACCATGGAAAGGTCTAAGGGGCCTAGTTGTGGACAGGGACCTGTGGTTTCAGTGCATTACACATGACAGCTAGAGAATGGATGTAAGCAAATGTGGCCTTTCTTTGTCAGTTCTTAGAACCACCTCGCTAATGCAGGAAAAAGCGATCGAGCAAGAAAAACAAATAACAGTAGCAGATTTGGACAACATACATATCATAATAGGAATTGAAAGGAAAGATAGTAGAGAACAAAATGTGAGAAAAGTACATGGCAAGAAAAAATCATTATACAAGCATATGTAGAATGTGTAGTAGATAACAGGCTGGTCAAAATATCTAGTACTACAGCAAATAGTAAAAGAACAGGTAAACTATCCAAGAGATGAACAGACACAGTGAGACAATTAATTAGGCCTCAAGATATTTCTGATGATGTTAAAGGATTGATTGGGAATCAGATTTGAGGAAATTTTTCATATATGAAGGTAGAGTGAATGGAGATGATAATCTCGTGTGATAAACCAACATGGAGTGAAACATGGAAAAATAAGAAGCACTTAAGCATGGAAGTCTAGGTTTCACTTTATTGCACTAGGCATGGGCTGAAGATGTTTATGATTTAGAGGAAGCAAGTACAGCACTCAATCCACCCCCTAGTTATTGAGATCAGAGTTCATGATGACAGACAGGTAGACAGAATGACAGATGTAAATACATTTTCTGACCTTGAGAAGTGTTGCAAACTGACAGCATCAACATATCTTGGTCTACACAGTCTTTGTCTAGAGCTTCATTATGTCCAGATGAACAGTTTTTCACAACATCTTTCTCAAGACCCATGAGAGACTTCCTTTTTAATCGTTTGGTTTCCTGACCAGGGGAGGCAGGACTTCTAAATGGACTTCGGGCTTCCTTCCTCCTAGACATTAAAGGCAAATAAATTACTGACTAAACCTAAATAGGTACCTACCAATTTATATCAGTGCCAAAAGGTTTTCCATACCACATACACCAATACTATTTCACAGACACTAACATCAGTGGCTAATAAATATACAGTACACAAAATATCAAAAGTTGTGATTCTTTATGATTCTCAATAATGTAATTGTGCATATCAAGTACACTAAAAAAAAAAGGGCAGAAGCAAAATGTACTTGGGGAAAAAAAAGAAGGGACTGCAACAACTTACAAGGGGACTTGTCAAAAGCAAATAAAACCAAAATGAAAACAAAACAAAAGAAAGCCCTCAGAACAATCACTGGCTGCCCAGCACTTTATTGGCTGTCAAGTGCCACTCCTTTGGTATCAGCAGCAATCTTGTTTAATATTTATCCCACATGTGGGCAGCTGGATTTCAGTCCACAAACATACAATCTCTCCATCTCATACATAACACCTTACAATATGTAACTAACACAACTCGCTCTTCATGACTTTATTTTCCTGTGATGAGTGCTACATGCTAACCCTGCCTCTTGGCAAAATCTCATTATAAATACTCTAAAGTACCAACACAATGAAATGATTTTTCCGATACAGTTCCTCTTCAACATCCTCAAAACTCGATTCTTTGCAACAGCACTAGACCCTTCCAATCCAAACCACAACTAACCACCATCTCTAAAACAGAAATAAAAAGTTTATCCCTATTTCACATTTAACAAACTACACTCAGAGATCCCCTATACCCAGCAGACACAACACTTAACAAAACATATACCTAATGAGATGACCTGACAAGCACTAAACAGCTGCCACCTAACTCAGTCTTAAAAACCATCCCAACCAGGTATACACACATCTGAAAGCACACTCCCAAGACATAATCATATTACATTTTCATGTTAAAGTTCCGGACATCACCCATCCCTACAAACTACAAACAGTGACTCAACATATCTCAAGACTTTTCAAGCCCATGATGCATGTTCCACAATAGAGACAATGAACACTTACTGCTCAGTTGCCAAGCACTTTCCCTGTATAAACATGACCACAACATCACCACACTATAACCTGTGGTCCCACTCAGTGGGTGTGATCAGCTTTCTGAGTACTGCAGGTGCCCTATATTAAACACAAAGGACTCCTATGGCAGGAAGGTGAGGATAAATGTAAAGGGAAACTAAGGAAACGCCAAAGTCAGTCTCATACCTAGTTGATGAAATTCATTCCGCAGTATATGCAAAATAATAATGATGGGACACAGGAAAAATGGCCTCAATATGAATATCATCTATGGTGAATTAAGTTGCAGGAATCTGTTTATGAGAGAGATTTGAGGGTGAATTACTTTCAAGTGATGGATAGCAAATATTCATCCAGCTATTCTCATCATACATTAGGACAGAAGTAGCTCAAGATTTACAAGTTTAGTCAGTACACTTAAAGAACAACAAAGAACTTCTAGAAAAGGTCCAAAAGGAAGGCAACAAAGACAGTACAAGAATGAAGGAAGCTGAACTACAGGGAAAAACCAGAAGCCTTAAAAATGTCAACCATGAAAGATAGAAGAGTGAAGGGTGACTCTATCACAATTTTACAACAGAATAACGATGAATGAAGATGAAGAAAGTGAACAGTTCTTCATAAGATGAAGGGATACGAAAACTGGAAGACATGACATAAAATCAAGCATGAGAAATACTTTTATAGTTTAAGAGATGTTGACGATTAGAATAAACTTAAAGAGGATGTAGTAAATGCGAACAACACACATCAGTTTAGGTGTACAACAGTATATAATGTTCAAGATTTGGGCTCCAAGAGTGTAAAACTCCCTCTCTCTACAGTTCAAACAAATAATCATAAATTGGCAATTCCTCAAAAACACCCATAGGATATAGCCATAATTTCAGGAAACAGTGGAAAATGGCCTAATCATATAATACAAAATGGAAACAGAAACTGTAGGAAAGAAGTACATTGTGGTTTTGATATATAATCCTCCAATGAATTTTAACAATCTAAAACAAAAATATATATAAAAAAAATAAGATGGCAAATGAAGCAGTAAAAGGCATCTTTTTCAGTGTGATTGTTATGTACCCCTTTTCAGACCCAAATGGCCTTTTCTTTTTCTTTCCTCATCTACATATGGGTTGCTGATATTGAACCCCAATAGTACTCCCTCTTTTTTCTAACAAACAACATTTGATAACACATAATTTACACATATCTTTCTTATCTTTTCCTAATTTTTCTTACCTTTCTTCTTTCGAAATCTTAGGTAGCACAACCCACTGATAATTCTTTTGCATCAATTCAGAGCAGCTCCTAGACCTTGCTAATCTTTTATCTACTTCTACAACACTCACAGTCTTAATTCTAACTCGTGCTCTGTTGAATACAAAATGCTTAACTCCTTCCTTGAATATTTCTTCTCTCTGATACCCAACTGTCCAACGCTGCTTCCCCTTTGCACTACCAGATCTCTAAGCATAATCATTTCACTCTAAAGGGTGGAGTTAATGCTTACTGCAATGCAAAATCACTTATGGCTCACCTTGTGCATCGTGACTACAACTACTACTACTACATCTCTGATGCCTGTGCCCTTCAAGAACTCCCTCAAGGGGGTGGCCACGGCAATAGAGTCCCCATAACCAGTGAAATCCAGTGCCGCTTCCTAGCCTTTAATGCCTCACCCTTAACAGGCCACTGCAGTGTTTGCAGAGGCTCCTACCTAATGTTCTGACTGACTACTTCTACCTCATGTTCCTACCTACTACTTCTACCTGGTGTTTCTACCTAATAATCCTACCTAAATGTTCCTACCCACTACTTCTATCTATTGCTCCTATCATTTTGCCAAAAGGCAGGGCTAGTCCACAGCACTCACCACCGGAAATCTAGAGTTACGAAGAATGAGCTGTGTGAGTTAAGTGTTGTCAAGTGTTGTGTGTGACAGGGAGAGATTTTTTTATGTTCATGGACAGAATGCTAGCAGTCCACACATAGGTGAGGCAGAAAGAAAAGAAAGCTACCTAGGTCAGAGGAATGCATCTTGAGTCTCCTAATTCTAATGCCATCTAACTAAAACTCTCTTTACTCTTTAATGCCTTGCTTTTGTTTTGTTTATTTCCCTACCTCCAATTCCCACAACTATATGCATGCAGCTCTTTGACTATATCACTTCTTGTAAGTAAAATTATGTTCTGGTCTGCTTTTTTTTGGGCAAACAACCAAGACACTTCTACAATGAATATAAGTAAGAACTAGCTATCACCCATGAGGCTATATAGACATGTCTGATGTGTTATCTACTTACAGCACAAGCACAAGATTTGTTTTTTCTTTCTAAGTTTTTCCAATCTGAAAGTACTCTGATAGTGATCCTCTGGTAATATGAGTGTAAGGAGTCAGTATATCTCAAGATCACAAAATACATTACCTGGTCAGTCCATATTTATGCACTATATGGGAGATGACTGACATGCTGGCACGGAAGAGCACAGAAGTACCCCGAAATCGCAAGTTACCTACAGCCACAAGAAAATTTACTAGAGGCACCTTGGATTCTCCTGCTACACCAAAAGTTCTGAAAATCAGAAATGTATACATCTTCAGAAAACAAACTCTCTTTGCATTCATAATGTATGAAGGTGACACACCATTTTTGTAAGTCATACAGCTTGTCAACAGTAAATTCTAAATGTATTCACACTGTTTGGAAAAGATGCTGCTTATAAGAAACTCTGCTTTGCACAAGATGGCATATTATATAATACAGTTAGGAGAAAAACTATGAAAAGTTCCTTTGTCTAACTAAGTGATATGATCAGGGTGTACTAATCTGGTCTGAACAAATGGTGAGGATGAGTAAAGGCAGATGGACAGACAGAGGATCTACAAGTAAGAAGTGGATAAAGAAGGAATGCCAAACAACCTAGTGGTGCTTAGGACACAATTCTGCTAAACAAGCAGAGCTAGAAGACAGCACCCACTACACATCTTGCTTAATGTCATACTGCTTTACTACGCCATATGCACATTCCATTTTTATCAATAATAGGTTCATTTGGGAATGACTTCATCCATACATAAAATTTTCTTTTACATGTTTCTGTAATTTTTTCATGCATGTTTCATATTTCTCCTGGAAATATCTCTGACACCTATTCCAATAGGAACTCCCTCAAAGGGGCGGCCAGCAACAGTCTCCATAACTAAAGAACTCTTCCTTGTTAAGATGCATAATACTGAATGCCCATAATTTGCTGCCATGCATAGCTTCCCATGTATCTCTTTCTTTCCAAAACGTAAAGTTCATGTTCTGTCAACTTTTCATGATAGTGAAAATGTTCCAATGCCGGATTTCCTCGTAAAGTGTATCTGAATTTTCTCAACCTTGCATGCTCCATTTGTTTGACTGGATGATATAAGACAGCAATATTCAATTTTACATCTTATGTATGGATCAAATACTTTCATCATAACCTTTCTGTCTCTCAAAAGTTTAAAGTTCTTAATAAGCCACTCTTTGAATTCACATTTCTTATTCACAATAACTTTTATATTTTTGATGTTGTCTTCACTTTCTATGATTTTCCAAATTGGGTCTTTGTAGGAAGTTATCAATCTATAGTTATTGTTAATCATTCCATGACATTAACTCAAAAGTTCCTTCCATAAATTCCATCAGGTTCTTTGCTGCCCATACTTATATAAAGTTCAGGTCCTTATGTAATTTTTTTGTCTTCTAATCCCAATTGCTTTACTCACTCTCACACCATCCGCCTGTGCTCTCTCTTTCACCTCTCTGTCAATGTCTAAATTAACCATTATGAACAGTACTGAAGCTAATACCGTTCCTTGTGATACTTTCAAAAGAACATCCTCCTCCTTAGATCTACCTTTTAAATTGTCTGTAAGTTAAAAACTCTGATCCAATCTCCTAGTTTACCTTAAATATTTTGTTTTGCCAATTTCTAATTGTCAGATGCTTTAGCAAAGTCTTCAAAGTGTCTATTCTCTTTTCTTGTAACAGAGTATCATAAATGTCACTGTAGTGAACTAAGAGTTAGTTATATACTTTTATCTATACAACTGTGGGGTAAGCGGGAAAGTTTTTGGTAATCACCTTTGTATTCATCCAATCCTCAAGCAACTTCTCCTTGGTAGAGTGCCATAGATGCATGGTTACTGATACCAAATCTGGGTCCCTTATGACCATGATATCTGTCTCTCCAGTGAACCTTTGTCAAAGCACTAGGTACCTCTGTTTCTTAAGGAAGTCCATAATCCAAGATCCTCTTTCACTTCAAGACACGGTTTTTTGAGATCTGTAGTATGTACATATCGGAGCAGAACATAGTAACTCCACCAACCACATAAGCACCACAGATAACTTTACCACCATTTCCAGCTGCAGTTGAGGTATACTGCATGTTCTTCCTGACCCTCCTTCTCATCTTACATGTTATCTGCATTAACCATCTGGTTAGAGACTTCTAAATCTCTATTAGGTTCATCCATCTCAGTAGAAGGCCAGCCTCTCTTGGAAGGATCAGATTCAAGACTGAAATGAGTAACTCACTGCCAACAACAATTTCCCTGGAATTGGTGACACTTTTACATGTGTACATCCCCAGAAAGAAAGGTTGGGTATGTTCAATCACTACATAACATGTACATTTGCTTGCAACATGCCAATAAATAGATATGAGACGGCATTATAATGCAAACTGCTGTCTAAGCACACTATTTTTCCATGACAAAAACAGTGGTATGTATCATTTCCTGTGAAATGGGGAAGTTGCTAACACTCTTTGAAACCCTAACATCAGGAAGGTCTTCAAAGAGTCCACGTTACTTTAAGTTCAACATTCAGAGAATCTGGCTTATGGAGAAATTACTGTATTTTAAAAGTCTTTCAAAATAGAATAAAGAAAATCAGCAATAAGTGAAACATCAGACAGAAGAGAAAGGCAAACATTGGTGTGAATGTGTATGAGGTACAGTCCACCCTTAATTCAAGACTGAATATAGGGCCAACAAAAATCTTTTATCTAGAATGATGAAGGTGACTGAAAGGAATTTTCTAAGGGAAGAATGTGGAATCTGCACACTGGAGGACTAGTACTGTGTAAAGTATGACTGAGATTCAGTGTCTAGAAGGAAAGCTGATATATCATAAGAGGAGAGGAATTGGAGCAGCAAGGAAACAAAACAAAACAAAACCAAAAAAAAAAACTAAGAAACAGTTATAAGTGGTTGGATGACAGGAGCACACCACATGAAATTGGTGGTACAGAATATAGGACTTTCTTTGTGAAAGAAGCATTCACATGGACTATGTAAAGAATGTTAGGCTTTTTGAAAATTCTTTATAAAACATCCAACCATGGAGTGGAATTCTGCTGACTAGATGAGTACAATTACAGATATAATCAGTATTTGATAAATATGTGCTTACTCTAGGGCTTTTTCAGTCTTTTCCTTAAGCACCTCCTCAGTTGTTTCCTGTCCTTGTACCTGGGCAATGTCTTGAATCATCTCTTTCACTTCATGGAACTCCATATTATCATCTTCATTCTTGTCATAATACCTAAAAGATGGAAAATGATAATATTTACAACATTCATCTCATCAAACTTTAACTAAATACAGCAATTTTCACATTTACACTTCATCAATCTATAACTAACAAGAAAAGAGAGAACCAAGGGGGGAGGTCGAAGATGGAGGGAAAAATGCTTTGAAGGCTTGGGGACTGAACATGAGCAAAGGTGTGAGGCAGGCAAGGAAGCGAGTGAACTGAAGCAACGTGGGATACAGGGGACAACAGACTACAATAAGATGTCTCCTGATTCATAAACTCTACAAAAAATTCTATCGCTTTCTCCAAACTGTTCTCACACAAATTCTTCAAAGTAAACACTTAGTCAATACATCCTCTATCTCTCCTCAACCTACATTGTCCCTCCCCAGCCAGAAGTTCTAAGCATGCCACTACCCTCTACATCACCACTCTTTCACACATCTTACCAAGTATATGCAATTGCTAAATGTGTAAGATGACAGGGAGGTGAATGTGATGTGTCTTAGACAAGGCAGCATGCAGAGTGAAAGATTTCAGCCATGTGGTTTGGTGAAAAGTTCTGCCTAAGATAAAGTGTTGCAAAGCTGCAGGAGTGGGTGAGACTGCCTAAACATTTCAGCACCCCTTCTTCAGCTCTCTTTAACTTCTGCGGTTTCTCACTCAAATCTGCCACCAGTGCCGTGTCATCAGCAAATAAGAATTGAATCACCTTAGAGCTCCCCGACCCCTACAGATAGCACACCTGCTTCTTTCTCCAAAACCCTTGCCTTCACTTCTTTCACCACCCCAGCCATAAATAGATCAAACGTTCATGGTGACATCACACATCTCGACCGCATACTTACATCACCTGGACCCACTCACCCTCCAACTCTTCCTGCTCGCACACACGCCTTACTCTCTTGATAAAACTCTGCACTGTTTCTGGCAGCTTTCCTCCCACATGCAGTTTTGCATGCGTATGTTTATGCAAGTGTAAATGTGATGGTTTCATATGTGGGTGTGCAGGAGTGTACATTTCTGGCTTGCCCTTATTTCGTTAAGTTAACCTTAACCTCTGTATTCACTGTCCTCCGCAGATGATAACAACAAATATTTCCTTGAACCTTTTTCTTGTTCTTTTTTGTCAACGAGGCAACTGAGTAGAATGTAACAATCACTAATAATTACTGAGAGAGAGAGAGAGAGAGAGAGAGAGAGAGAGAGAGAGAGAGAGAGAGAGAGAGAGAGAGAGAGAGAGA
>JAUUDZ010071330.1:0-10042 GCA_032361705.1 Panulirus versicolor
AATTAATTGGGCTTTATTATATATTTAAGTACCAACATGATATACATACAGTGTGTGCGCTGTTACAGTTGAATATGGTAAATGCTTTAAAATATGTTTCTAGATAACAGGATAAGTGGTGAATTTCTGGAATTTGATCATTTTTGTAATATGCTAGTTTTCTTTATTAGTCTTAACAAGAGCATTTTGTTACTGCTGTGATTTGAGAAGCATTTCTAACTAAGGAACTAACATGTTTTCATATTATGTTTTTTCTTCATGTGTTTAACTCTAGTTATTATGCCAAAAAAATAAAAGTGATAAGAATTGTTTTTATTTTTTTTGTGTGACTAATATCTTATCACCATGTTTAACTAGTGTCCTATTTTGTTTGATTATCTCTTTGACTTTTGATTATCTTGATAGGATCATAGTGATATTCATCATCCCATCCATTATTTTCATCATAGGCTTGAAGTTTACTTTTGACCTGTATTATCTGGTGATATATTGCATGGTGCTTATCATTATGATGATATGCCACAGTAACTTTTAAATTTATCTGTACAGATCATATTGAATTGAAGAGTAAGTATTGTTTGTAGTTATCTCATGATTAGTGTCACAATGGCTTATTGAACAATGTAGTTATATCATTGACCTCTCACATTTGTACTCAGGATGTCATTTCTTCTGTGCTGTAAGCATCGTGGCTCTAAATCTAACTCAGGCTATTCTTTTACAGACTCTGAGTACGAAAGTGCAGAGGAAGTTGATCTGCCTCCTGACCCAGACTTCATTACTAAAGATCACTCATTTTCAACCAGCCTTGTCTCTCCAAGTCTGGTTACAGATGAGGCCAAGGGTACAGAGCAAGAGGTGAGAACATCACATGATGTAAAGGAACAAAGCAGCACCCTAGTCCACAAAGAGAAGACTTATACAGGGACAAAACCTTCTCCAGTTGGTGTAGACAATCTTGTAGTTAGTTCAGAAAGTACAGTGGTAGCAGTAGATAAAGAAAGTGACGAGTTAAATTTTGGACATCCAGAAAATTTACGAAGTACTATTTGTGAATCAGTCGTAACTGTGACTAAAAGTGAAATTATTGAAGAATCAGTCAGCAAGAAGGCAGTTCTTGTTGACCAACAAGTGACTGAAGCTAAAGTAGAACATGATACTAATGAAGACGTAGAATCAGATGTTATAACACAAACATCAGGTAATGTTGTGACTCTTGAAAATAGAACTCTTGATAGTACCATTCCAAGTGATCTAATACCAGAAAGTGGAAACTGCAAACATTTTCCCACAGAACCACTTGTAGATTTGAGAGAAAGTGATGTCAAAGAAAATGAAATTTTGTTAGGTTCACAAGAAACTGAGTTAAGCAAATTTAAGGAAACTGAAGTCCATTCTGAACTTAAGCCAGACAGTGAGATTTTTAACCAAGTCAACAAAAGTGAAGTTTTTCATATAGTGAGTGAAACAAGTAAAAGTGAAGGTGCAGACAATTTAGAACTCGTTGAAGTTGCAAAAGAATTTCCCAGAGATCAGGCAGAGAGTCAGCAAGATAAGTGTTTAAAAGAAAATCATACAGAACAGCTAGCTCTCAAAGAGGAATTTAATCATACTACTGCTGTATTTGATACACCTCCGGAAGAACCTCGGCCATTACCAGAAAGTTTCATAGATCCAAATGATATACCCATTACTCCAAAGAAAAGTTATAATCTTGATTTTCTTGACAGATTAGATGATCCAAACTTTAATCCCTTTGCCACAAAGACTGTTGTTAGAAGTACTCCTCCACCAAGCCCTGAGCCAGGTTGTGAACTTCCTCCTTTGAAGCCTACTGTCAGAAAAAAAAAGGTAAAGGAAGACACTAAAACTTCATGTGAGACATCTGAAAATACTGAAACTAAAGTACAAGTTCTTGATGTTGGTAAAAACCTCACAGAAAGGGAAGGGCAACAAGGAGAGCATCAAGAGTCATTATCACCAGACAGAGATAGAGGATTACTAACAGAAAATAGGTCTGTTGATGGCTGCTCAGTCGATGATGGTGAAATCCACCCAGAAAAAATAGAACAGTCTGAAAAATCGCAAAATTTACTTGAGATTACATTTGAAGATGCTGGTACTCCTGTGTGCAAACCTCCCAGGAAACTTGGTAAAAAACCTCAGTTGAAGCAGCAAAGACAGTCTGTTACAAAAACCCCTCCAAAATCAAAAATAATCGAAAGAAACAATAATAGGGTGAAAGAGATCAAATCTGAGCCAGAAGAACTTCCTATTCCCCAATCAAAAGGATATGACTTAGATTTCTTAGATAATCTAGAGGATCCAAATTTTAATCCATTTGTAACAAAGTGTAGTGTACGAAATTCACCCCCAAAAGAAGGATTCACTCTTGCAGATGACAAAGAAGAAGACAGGCTTAAAGTTAAGGTCATCCCAGCAAAAAAGGAACCTACAAAGAAAGGCTTTGCAGTCATTAAAGATAAAGCCCAAATAAAGGAGCCTGAAGTAAGCGAGACTGATTCATCAAAGAACACAGTAGATATTACTGTAAATTCAGAATTAAATTCGGGTGTAAATCAGCTTGAGGATAAACCTATTAAACCTTCTGAAGAAGAACTACCCTCTCCAAAACAAGGATATAACCTTGATTTTTTGGATGATCCAGACTTTGATCCTTTTCAGAGTAGGTCAACTCTTAAAAAGAATATACAAGGTTCTGAAACTTCTAACTCAGATGAAGTGCCAAAAGATATTGGTGTGAAAGACAACACTGTGATTAGAGAGAAAGAGTTTCATATTGAATGTGGACAAGATAACGTCACTGTTCCTGAGAAAGAAATTGAAATCAGTAAGCAGGAGCCTCAAACTCAGAAAGAAGAATCTGATAGAAAGGAAATTATACAACCAGATACTGAAGTTGATAAGGAGGAACCAGAGGTTGTAGAAGAAAAAACACAACCTGTAGAGGAATCTGACCAAGTTTCATTTGAAAAAATACATGGTTGTGAAGAGAGGCTGAAAGTTTCAGACAGTGAATTGAAGGCTTCAGAGGAAAAGTTTGAGTCAGTTGCAGATCATTCTCTGAAAGATGAAAGTTCTCATATATCAGAGGAAGTAAACCAAGAAGTAGAAGATCTGAAACTAGAATCTTTGTCAAAAGTAGATTTAGAAACTGAGGAAAGTGCAGTTAGGAAATCCAAGAGTACATCTGATGCAGGGAATGAAATAAATCTTCCCAAAGTTCCTTCAATAGGTACAATTGGTCAGCTTGATAGTCTTGAATTTGCTCAGCTTCTTGGCAATGAGGCTAGTCGTCTTGCTGAGGAGTTTATGAACTGTTCCACTGACTCTGGTCTTCCTGATTCAGATGATAGTAGTCATATTAGATCTGGTAGCTTAAATTCAACCATGGCTGATACAAGTTATACTAAATCTCCTCAGTATGGGGCACATCTGGATGAAAGTGTCAACCCCTTCCAAAAGCATTCAAGAATATCCAGGTCTCCACCCTTGGGGAAGAGAGGTGTTGTCTGTGGAGCAGAAAGTGGAGATGATGCACATGTACATGATCCCTACAAGGCAAGAAGATCACAGAAACGGGAGAGTGTCATGGGAGAAGAGAGATCGGTATGTAATTTCTTGTTTTGATTTTCTCATGATTTCTTTGTTGCTTGTATAAAATATTTAGTGTTCACCTCTTTTTTTTCCATACTAAGGTAGCAGATAAGATTATTATATGCGATATTTTTCATGGACAGCATTAGAGGTGGCATTGATCAGTTATTTGGTGAATTATGATACCATATTGATATCTTACTGGCTGGTAGTGTATCCCTGTTTACACAAAGCCTGTCATTACTAGATAATAGCTTATGATAATAAACAATATGTACTTTAAACTTGGAAGAAGCAAGAAATCCTTTCTAGGGCATAGTGATATTGAGGTGAAACTGTTACAATATTTACAGTCATAATTTTGAGATGGTGTTTAGGCCTGTGTTACTTGGCATGTTGTTCTGGTAATGTTCAGATATTCAGCAGGAGAGATTATATGTCATATCTAGCTACTCTCCTATAATGTGGTCTGGATTAAGTGCATACAGCCTCTCCTCACTCAAATATATCTTTAACTTAAGATATTCAGTGCTATAATAAACAAAGGCTTTCTCACTGATATCTTTTCCCTTTGTTATTGTCAGTTTACAAATAACCACAATGTCTCTGTCTGCACCGACACCTTCTCATACAAAGTACCTTCATTCACCGCTATTGAAAATCATCTCTAGCATCATCAAAAATACATGTTGCTCTAAACAATTCATTGAATGCTCTGTCCATCTTTTCGTGGTCTCCTCTTTTTTTTACCTCTCAACTGCCTTTGACTAATAAACAACTGTTATAATGTATGCATTCAAAAAGAAACATCAGAGAGAAGTGAAAAGTGAAACGAATGCTGTTTACATGACATAGCAGTGGTGACAGACTGGAGAGAAACTCCAGAATCTTTGACTTTTTGGTAAATTGTGTGAAAAGAGAAAGTTGAGTGTGAATGTGAACCAAAGTAAGGTGATGAGATGCAGTAAGGGATTGCTATAAGATGGTTTAATAGTAAATTTGAATGCTGATGACCTGGAGGAAGAAATGCTTTACATATCTGAGAGGATTTTGCAGCAGAAGAAACTGTTTGAGCTGAAGTGAGTCATAGGATGAGAGAGGGGTATAAGTTCCTGGTACATTAAGGCATATGGAAGAATAGGCAAGTGTCTGTTTGAAGGTATTTTAATCCCAGCAGTATTGTATGGATGTGAGTCTTGGACTTTGAACTCAAAAGAATGGAAAAGTGTGGACATGGCAGAAATGAAATGTTTGAGAATGGTATGTGGGTGTGAGGCATTTGACTATGTAGGAAATAGCAATGTAAGAGAGAGTTGTTATAATAAGTGCAGTTTGACTTAGAGATGATGAGGTTGTGCTAAAGTGGTTTAGACACATGGAGATGAGTGAAAAAGGACTGATTAAGAGGATCTGTGTCAGTAATGTAGTGGGGAAGGGGGAGACCAAGGAGGAGGTGGAAGGATTGAATGGGTATAATGAAACTGGATAATGAGAGATGGATGATGCTTATGCTCCTGGAAATGAGAGGACAACGGAAGAGAGCTGAGTGAGTGTATCGGCATGTTTTGATATTAGGTATCGTGTTAGTGATGGGTGATTTGAATGTGAGGGTTGGCAATGTGGCAGTTGAGTGTGTAATTGGGGGGCACGGGGTACCCAGTGATATTAATGAAAATAATGAATGCCTTGTAGACTTGTGTGATGAAAAAGGACTAATTGGGAATATTTGGCTTTTAAAAGGGGTCCAAGTACACATGTAGTAGGAATGATGAAAAATGGGTACTTGTTGAGTGATGTGCTAAGGAGAGATGTTTTTTGTATGTGATTGTGCTGAGAAGGGCAGCTTGATGTGATGTCTGATGTTTGGTGGAGGTGAGGATGAAGGTTTGTTTAGGTTTTAGGAAAATAGGAAATTATATGAGTGGGAAGAGGATGGTGAAAGTGAATGAGCATGAGAAAGAGGTTTGTGTGAAGAGATTCCTGAACCATTCAACCCTTCACCTATAGCTTAGTTTGACTCACAACTAGATCATTCAGGTTTCTCTCATCAAACATAGTACATATCTCTCTCTTGTTTTCTTCCTAGTTACAGCCATGTACATTCAGCATCCGTAGCCTGACCCTTGGGAAAAGAAAAAAAATCTTTTTACTTTTTGGAAAGAGGAGGATTTCCATCTCCTGCTTCCATCCTTCTTTGTTGCCTTTTATGTAGGGGATAGGTGGATACAGTAGTAATCTTTCTCTGGTATTCCCTGTCATGAAAGGTTTACTTATTAAGACTGAGCAAACAAGAATAAGAAAATGTATTGACAAACTGAAAAGAATTGTGGAGGTGACAATTGTTATACCTAGTCAGTATTAAGGTTGGCATTGATAAGAAGAGATTGATGTATTATTTAAGATTTGTCTTATGTTGAATTGAATTTTATGAATTCAGGACATAAAAGGTTCTATAAAAGCAATTACTGTTGTGATTAATGTTAAGAAATGCAGAAGGTTTGGCCACATTTCCAAGTGTGTCCGAGATGATTCAGTAGTACACAGTTTGGCATAATTTTAGATTGTCGGGTTATCTCGATACTGCATATTCATTTATTTTATTTATTTGTATTTTCCTAAGGATCCTTTTAAGAAAGGATTCTTGTGTTACCCTGGAGGTTTTGCAGCTTCAAGGTTGCACTACCAAATAGCACGGAAATGATAGAGTCTTTTAGTGTGAGAATGTCTTTTCACAAAACTGTACTCCCAGTTGTACAGTCCTGCCAAAGGTGACATTTCATTTGCAATGCACATTATGCAGGTGGAATCTGGTAACACCTGACACTGAATATGGGAGGTTTGTAAGATTGAGACAGGAGCTGGAAATAAGAAAAATCTGTAAGTCAGAAAAAAGAGGAGGGAAAACAGAAAGACCAAAAATCAAGACATGCATTATGCAGATACAGGAAACAAAAGAATATCAAAGAGAGTATATGTAAAGGTAGTACTTGTAATATGAATTCAGGTGAATTAGTCGTTAATTGTAGAGAAATGGAGTTAGAGACAGCACAGAGAATATCAGACTAGATGTGGTTGAGTTGGTGAGATCACACTTGTGAAAGAAATCTGCTCATGTCTAGTAATGTGTGAAGGATATGCACTAGCTAGGAAAGAAAACACAAGAATAGGTTAGGTCTTTTTACAAAGATGTAACCTAATGTTTCAGGATCCATCAGTGGAAAATAATCCTTTCATACAATTTATCTGTCTTTATGTTATTTTTTTATCTTTAGTTTTAGTACCATTTACACAGGATGGAACATATGCATACAGGCTCTCAGTTTACTCATATACATCATCAAGCAGTGTCCAAAATGCTTAAGGGAAACATGGGCTTTCAGTATGTGATATGAGTGTTTCTTACATGATAGAATTCAGTGGTGTTGCCAGACTCCTCCTGCTTGAAGTTACACAGCAAGTGAAAAGTCACCTTGGCACCTTGGGAATACCGTTTTGTCCAAGGATTTCTCTAGAACTCCAAAGAGTTCATTTTTCCCTGCCCCTGGAAGTAACACAGCTTTGGGTTGCAGGAGCCTTAGGAAAGAGATCCTGGGTAACACAAGGACCTGCTTAGAAATTAGTCCTGGGGTTACCATGAATAGATAAATGAAAAATACTCGTCTTGAAAAACAAATGATTTGACACAGTCCTTTACAGAATGTTGGTAGAAATGTAGAATTCCAGGCAGGTATTGTAGAAGAATTCCATATGTTTATAAATGAGTTGCAGGGGCAGAAGAGAACAGGAAATGTGAGAGGTACCTTTTCAGGTTGGGATAAGGTATTCAGTGGTATTCCACAAGGTTCTCTCTTCAGGCTGCTGCTGCTCCCAATCTTTGTAAATAACTTTTTAAAAGAACTCTGATCCATTCTGACTGTGTTTCCAGGTGATCTAAGGTGCACAAGAAAATAAGAGAATATTCAGAATTGTGACATCTTGAGACCCAGACAAGTACCAGCTTTGGTCAGATACATGATTAATGAAATTTAGCAAATGGAAAAAGAGGGTGTGTCATTGAAAATGAGGCCTGGAATGGTATCAGAAATCTGTACTTCAGGGATTGTAAGGAATGGTACAATGCCAAAGTTATGACAAAAAAATGTGATTTAGAGTGTTGTAAAGGTTGGTTACTCTTAAAACTGTCCTTAGGTGCACAGACAGATGTTCAGCAGAGTCAGGTATGAATTATGAGATAACAGTGGAAGGAATAAAGATAATAGAGAAATTTAAGTTGATGATTTAAAATTACTGATGAGGTATTTAAAGGAAACTAAAATCTATAGTTTTATATAGATAGTTGCAGGTGCCTTGGTCATGTTGTGGTTAATGTTGCTTACTACTAGCCATTGGGTTAGGTTTGAACCCCATCTTGGGCAGATGGGATGCATCTCACCCAGGTTTTCACTGTCACTATGGTTGGTTGATGAATAGGTAACAACTTTGGTTGGGGTAAAACACCACAGCTGTGACAGGCCTGGCCACAGACACTTTGTAACTAGGCTCAAGTTGACCAGTGGATGTCCTCGTCCAACACCATTTTCACCATCCCATTTGAAGGGGTACTATTTTCACGGATATTCAGTTCTGAGAACAGATTTGTTTAAATAGGAATTTGAGAAAATTCAGAACCTACTTTTTGAACTTTATGAAAACATCACTAATGGAAATTTCTAGATCCTGTAGCATGTGCATTTTATATGAGTTCTCATAATACTCTTTGATTTATGTAAATTTGCAATGATCATTGTAATTATATCTAATGCTGAAATCCCCCTCTTGTCTTCAGAATGTAACATAGATCTAATGAGGGAAAAGAGAGAGATTGAATGAAAAAAGTTGGACTGAAAATTTCTCTTATTTGAAAAATAGTTATCCTTTGTTTGTTCCCTTTTTCTTTTCTTTTTTTAAACTTGGTAACACCCCAACAGTGGTAGAAAATTAACCAAGGTAATCAGAATAAGAAGTTTTTGGTGAAGTTGTCTAATTTTTTTAATCTGTTTTGCTGTTGTCTGCATTTACAAGAAGTCAGTTCATGTCAAGTCTCCTCCAAAACACTGCCGTCATAGAAGGTCAGTTGCTTTCATGTCACTTACAAACACTTTCACTGTAAGTTAGTTCTATTCATTCTTCTATGGACACTTAAGTCACAGTAGGTCATTTCTTAAAAAATTTTCAGCAAGCATTACAGTGTTACAGGTTATTCATGTTGAGCATCAAATAGCAATTACTCTAGTTTATTTAATGTTGGGTTTGCTGGAAACACTGTTCTCATTGCATATCACAGTTATCACTACTAGCTTCCCATGGTACTGATTCACTTTGTATTCCATATTTGTTCCAACCCGTAATTTGTCACTGGCATACTTAGGTCTTTCCTCATGTACTCCTTCACTTTGTCTCTTAGGTGATTGTTTGTTTCTTTACTTGTGATAGTATTCACCTTACTCATGTGTAAAGCAGGTAGCTTAAACAAAATCTTTCCAAATCAGTACAGTTGTTGGACATTGTCACCTTTAAGTGTCAGAGACCCATTTACAGTGCTTGTGTTCTGTCCGTCAGTATCTGGCATGTGTACCTCATTATCTAGCAGGATGATCCATGGAGTTTCTTTTTCAGAATTCCTATCCAATACAAGTCTTAACATGCTTGCATACTGACATCTTATACTCAGCTAGCTTATCTTTCTACCATGCTCTGTCTGACTTGCCTGTTTTTGTTTTAATCTCGCTCTTACCCTGGAAATCATCTGGGTGTCAGAACATCAGAGATATATGGTAATTAGTCAACAACAGAAACTTTTTAAAAACATACCTGAGACAAATATTGAAAAGGAAATGTCAAAGATCTAGACAAGCATGGAAATGGCATTTTTTTTATATTGGAGGCAGAAATTAATCGTAACTCAACAAAGGAAAGCAGAGCTGTCAAAAGAATAGGAAGACATTGACTGTAATAGCAGATAGCATTCCTGGCTGTGATGCATTCACGGGCCACCTAATTTCCCACACGTTTCCTGTGTGTTGTAGAAGGTGATTGAAAGGGAAGGGAATGGGGGGCTGGAAATCCTCCCTTCCCATTTTTTCACTTTTCAAAAAAGGAATAGAGAAGGGGCCAAGTGAGGATATTCCCTCTAAGGCTCAGACCTTTGTTCTTAATGCTACGGGATGGCAACAGGAATGGATGAAGGCAGCAAGTATGGATATGTACATGTGTATATATGTATATGTCTGTGTATGTTTACTTTGAAATGTATATGTATGTTTACGTTGAAATGTATGTGTATGTATATGTGCGTGTGTGGGCGTTTATATACATGTGTATGTGGGTGGGTTAAGCCATTCCTTGTCTGTTTCCTTGTGCTACTTCGCTAATGCAGGAGATGGCA
>JAUUDZ010071341.1:0-20431 GCA_032361705.1 Panulirus versicolor
AAGGTTATTAGGGTAAGCAGTGGTTGAGGGACAAGTTAGTTGGGATGTGAGTTTGAATGGAGAAAAATTGGAGGAAGGTGAGTAGGTGTCAGTATATTTGGGCTACACAGCCAACAGTACTCTATGATGGATTAAAGACTTGTACTAGGACCAATCAGTGGTCTCTAGGCTAGTGGAACCTTGATATGTGTGACAATGGCATGATGTTGCTTTTTGGCCAGACACATATGATACTGTATGATACTGCTTGGTACATCTGTATCTTTTTGCAGCAAATATATCCTTTTTTTCTTCAGGTTAGCAGTCCTTAATCTCCACAGACATGGCAGGGAATATGATGCCAGAAGATGTGAAGAGGCTTCAATGGTTTATTAATGCATGCCGTTCGTCCCCTGAGATTCTGCATCTTCCTCAGTTATCATTTTTCAAGTAGGTATTCAATATAACAGTAGACATACTGTGAATTCTGGTTATGATGTCATTAATTGTTGTGAAATCACATACAGATATGAAGCTAGGGATAACTGAAAGTGAATATCGTCAGTGTTTTGCATGTAGTGTCGTCATATGTTTGCCTCTTATTTGCTTTGCATTTTGACTTGATAGTCTGTAGGTCACTAATGTGTTATTTATTATTTCTTGACCAGCAATGTACTGTCCTCTTCCCACACTTTTATCCCTCCACTGGGTATATTCTCTGAGATTATTCTCCTTATTTATGCATTGCTTTTTATCCTAGGGTAGATTGTTGTAGTAGCCAAAGTAACTTGCAAAATGAGTTGGGAAATAATTCCAGCATTCTTTTTTACCCCAGTGTTAACTAAATTATGTGTGATAGATATTACATGACATCATGTGAATGAGGAGGATGACATCCATTTCGGATTTTGATGGGTAGTAACATTAACCATGGATAGTATTTTCCTGTATTCATCTTTGATACACTGACTTCATATGATATTGGTTAGGGACTTGAAAACTTTGAGTTACAGCAAATTGCATGAAAGTTAGTTTGTTGTGAGTTTTATTGGGACCATAGCTAGGTTGGGACCAGAGGCCAAGAAATGGAAAGAAATAAACATAACACGCATTGTTCAAAAGTAGTTATCTGTAAAGGGAGAAGGATTCTATAGTTAAGAATTAAACAGAGTTTCCAGACTCTACACCAGAGAGGGTGTTGTGACTCCTGCCTGCCAGACTGCTTTTATAGGCTTCCAGTTTCACTGCTACCATTATTGAAATCAAAATTAGAGCAAAATGTTTTTGTTAAATATGCTCACTTTGTATGAAGTCATGCACAAAAACAATGATATTAACTCACACCTACATCTGGTTTTGTTATGCCTACTTGCTTTTGTCACCTTTCCACTCTGTACCTTTTCTTCCCAACAAAATTTAAAGATCTCATTAAAGCTTCTTTTCTTACTCTCATAATTCACATTTTTCAGATTTAAAATGTATTTAACTTGAAAATTTCAAAGATATCAATATGGGGAAAAAAAAAATCAGTATAATCATTCATTACTTTCATTCTGATTGTGCGTAGAAGTTTTGTAAATTATTTAGTTCGGTTCGGGAGTAAGGCCTGAGTGTCACTTGCTGCTATTTTGCATGTTTTATTCTTTAATGTAACCCAAACAATACAGAAGTAATTCTTATTGACAATTAGCCTTCTAGCATTCAGATTTTATCTCTACTTTTTTCTTTTTTACTACCTATGGTGGGGCTACTACTTCACTACCATCAAAGATAAGATTGGACAGCAATGCTTTCAATAACCAATTTGTACAATTTATTACATAATCATATGACATTAAAATTTAGGTCCTGTTGCCATAAGAAGCAGCAGAGGAACAATTGAACAGAGTGGTTCATTTGTTCCCCCACTTCTTATGATGTCAGTACAATTGGAATTCTTATTTGTTAATGTGTACATTTTTATTTGAAAACATATCTGTTGCCTCATGAATGATCTTGTATATATTCTCTGCATTTACAGTTGATGAAAATAATGATTTATAGCACAAAAACTAAACCAGTCCCATAAGTTAGATTTGCAACATTTGTGGAGACATTGCTGGCAGAAAAGGTGGGAGATGGCTAATGATCTATTCTTTTCCTTTGATAATATATTATCTTTACGTAAAGAGGGTATGATAAGGCTTCTTGTTTATGTATGTTTTAATGATGGCAGAGCAAAATATTTATTATGTATCACACAAGCAATGGTGAAGGGAATTAAGATCCTAATGTTTTGCTCAGGATTTGGTGGAAAGATAGAAGATCACCTATGTCCAAAGGTGCCAGTTTTTAGGCACATTTTGGCCTTAAAAAAAGGGCAAGGCATAATTTAATAATTAGAAAAAGGTCGCCCTCCAACCTGAAACAATTCATCCATTTTCCAATTGAAGCATGTTTTGGTGTTTGTTTACAGCATGAAACAGGATTGCAATGGTCATTTAGTGTTAGACCTTCCAAAGTACAGTAAACTCTTGTAGATTTATCTGGTACATATTAACATGGCACTGTCGATACAGTAGCACTTTTCAAAATTTCCATGGACTTCTCTGGTGAATTTGAAACTGGTGATATTCGGTAAATTGATTGAGACAAAGCTATAGCTTATCATAATCAGATGATCTCCCTAAAAGTATTCACATCTTAATCTGGTGATCTCGCTACAAGTATTCCATATCTAATCTTTCACAATTTCTAGTGCCTTATCCTTGTGGCATTTTCAAATTGTAGTTTGTGAGAACATTATTATGATGTAAATTTAACCAGTGTATCCTTATCTGAAAAATCTGCTCATCTCACGATATTTTTTTTTTTTACTTATGTAATCTTATAAGCTATCTTGTCAAAAGTTTTCCATCATACATTTGGCAGATTTATGCTTATCTGTGCAGTATTTTAGAACAACTTTTAGAAATTGCTCTCACTGTAGTATGAAAGTGGTGAATAGTAAGTTTCCCTTTTTTCAGTTTTAGTTGTTACTTGGTCCCTTCTTGAAGACTTCACAAGCAATGCAAAATCACTAAATCTAAATGAGGTGTAATGCATGCCATGTGAATGAACTTGTATTGAGAATATTCTGACATTCTCACATATGTAAATTTGTTAGGGAATATCTGCTGAGTCTGGGTGCTACTATTCCTACCCCTGAGGCAAGTTTTAAAGCCCCGTCATCAACCAAGGAAGAGCCTATGCAAGAGCCCACACCAGAACCAGAACCAGAGGAGGAGGAGGAGAGTGATGTTGAATTGGATAATCAAGGGGTGATTGGTTAGTGTTTTTTCTATAAAAATCAGTCTTACCTTTAGAATGTGAGAGTAGATTGAGATAAAGTGAAATGATACAGTATTTTAGTAATGTTATTATTACTTAGTTGTCACAGGGCTCACTTTTGACAGTTTTAACAGCTTGCTGACTGGCTTTAAATACTAGTAACCTGCTTAGTGAAATTTTATTTGAGAAAACCCTTAAGTTCTGTGATATTTAGTAATCTAGATTATACTTTGTTAAGCTTAGGAAGTACAGAAGTTATACTTCATAGCACCCAGGTTTAGGGTTTTTCTTGAAGTATGTACCTGAATATCCCCTGAACTTTTAGGTTACTATTTGGTGCTAACTATTTTTGCTTGTAAAAGTAAACCCAGTAGCCTCATCTCTCTATGTGATGAAAACTGTTGTGATGTATATGTGTATGTACTTTTTTTTATATAATTTTGTTAATAGTTGCTCTAAAATTCAACTAATCTGTTACAGAATTTGAGGGAGAGGCCCCTCCTGAAATGGGAGACACCAGCAAGGTGCCAACAGAAGAGGACATGGATGCAGCTGAAGAAAAACGTTCTGAGGCGATGATGGCCATGTCTGATGGTGACTTTCAAAAAGCTGTTGACTGCTTCACACAGGCTATAAAACTTAACCCAGGTATGATGGATTAAAATCATCACTGTTATTTCGGGTACTTTTTTTTTATTAACATGATATAGTTAATAATGTTTTAAGAGATAAAAATGTTGACATATATGGGGAACTTCTGACTGAAACATCTTGACATTAACAAGAATCACTTTCAACCTATCCTTTACAAACCCTTGCCATTAATGTCTCATTATCCTCACATGAAGTTTTGAATGATGGACTTTTGTTGCATGTAAACAGAGGAAACTCCCTATACTTTATAACACGTGTGCTCATATACGCATTAGTCTTGTTTGTGCAGTGGTCAGATGTGGAACCCACCTGTCTCACAGTTTGAGTCCAGTAAAGTAGCTCCCAGCTGTTCATCTTGTTCTGTGTGGTTGTTCATTGAGTATATAGTACTAAGCATAAGATGGGATGTATACCTTAACCTTGCAACTCTTTTTGGGGGCTCCTGCAGTTCTTAGGAAGTTGGCCACATCAGGCTTGGACCAAAGCTCACGAAGTATTGGGGTGGTATGTGCTTGTTTAGGAAGGATAAGTATGGGGCATTTGAGTCATAGTTGTTTGGTGTCTTTAATATGGAAATTGCGTCTTAGGTATGAGGGATCCTGTGATATGTTGAATAAATGTTTGTAGTGTTGAAGAGATGGGTGCTGTCTACATTAGTGATAGAAAGCTGAACTTTTGTTTACCCAAGGAGTGAACTTTCAGATGCGTGTGTATCTGATGGATTAGATATCAGAACTTAGTTGGGGGAATGCTTTTTTAGTATTTGTTGAGTCATACACACACACACACATATGTATTCCAGGATTTGTATGATATATTGGCTTTATGTAAGTATTGGTTTAGGCTGCTGTTAAGCAAGGCAGCTTAATGAGGAGTTTTAATTTCTGTTTGGTTTTTCTTCAGCATAGTGATATTTTATTGTGGCGATTTGTTACTTTTTGTTGTCCACTGGTTACCTTGTTGTGAGGAATGGATCATGACAGTTTTAATCTCTTGATTTTTTATTTGATATAGGTTACTCATGTATTTTATATGTCTTTGTAGTTGATCTTTTTTAAACTTTTTCATATATGTTTGTCGTTTCCCACATCAGCAAGGTAGTGCTGGGCATAGACGAAGAAACAGCCTCATTTGCTCATATCCACACACAAGCTGTTATGTGTAATGCACTGAGACCAGAACCGCCTATCCACAACCACACCCTACAGACCCTTCTTTGGTTTCCCCCAACATATGTCCAGGTTCAGCCCATTGACCGTATGTTATTCCCTGTACAACACATCACTCCAGTTTGCTCTGTCCCTTGCCTTCCTCACACCTACACCTAAGGCCCTGAACCTTCAGAGCATCTTTCACTCTATCGTTTCACCTCTCCTTTCTTTCCCTCATTTCCTTATTCTTTCAACTTCTGAGATGTATATACCTTCTTAGTCATCCTTTCCATATGTTCAGGTTCTTTCAGCTCACCCCTTTTCATACCTTTCATTTACACTCCTCTCTCACCTGATCATTTCTTATTTGATCAACCCTCCTTGTACTACATCCTATCCTCTACCATTTCATTTCCAACACAGTCATCCTCCTCTTTACATTTTTGCACAAGGCCCAGGGCTTTTGTCCTCATATCCTTCCTCTGGCTCACTTCAGGTCCCATTTTCTGTCATATCCATTCCAAGGTATCTGAAACTTTCAGCTAAGTCCAGGTTCTCTCCATTCAAACTCACACTCCAAATAACCTATTCCCTTCCCTGCCAAACCCAATAACCATGCTTTTACTCAGTTACTTCCTTGTTTTTCATAGGGTCTGCTATGTTATATGCCAAGCGAGCAAATGCACTTCTGAAGCAAAAAAGAGTAAAGGCAGTTATCAGGGACTGTGATGAAGCTCTGAAATTTAATCCCGATTCAGCAGCAGCTTACAAGTACAGAGGACGAGCACACAGGTAATAGCAAACTTTTTATTTCAATGACCTTCAGTGGTTCCAGGTGAAGGTGGTTTTGTAGCACGGTTGTTTAATATCACTATGGCTGTTTAATTTGTTTATAGGTCGGATGATGAGGGAGGTTAATGGAAGGGTCTTGGATTGAGGAGCAGGTCTGCAGTCTGTCAAGGGTTAGGGAGCCTGGGAGGTGAATTTGTTTTTTTGTTGATGAATGTGTGCCTGTGGCAAATTTGAGTGAAATAACCTGAAGAAGTGTGAGATGTTGAAAGGCATATCCTTATCAGGTTGACAGTTGCCCTACTGGTCTTCCAAGATGGACAAGACCCAGCTTTTCAGGGAAAGATGAATCTAGAAGGAAGCCTAAACAAATGTGTGGATGATGGACTTGACCTTGTTTTACATCTAAATATCTTGCTTGCAGACATATTTTCTTGCTACTTAGCAAGAATATAGGCATGTTCTTTCTTGTACAGCTTCCTAGGACCCATGATTAGTTAATGGTAGAGGAAAAATATTACCCAGAACAGATATAGCAAAAAGATCACTAAGCACAAGGATCCATGGTTAGTTAATTGTAGAGGAAACATATTACCCAGAACAGAAATAGCTATCATTAAACAGAAGGACACAGAGTTAAAGGTGCATCTGTCCACTCCCAGCTGACTTTAGAGACTGTATTAAGATCCTTTTTCATACAGCATCCCTACCATAAACGAGTAATAGGATTTGTTTCTGATGTAAAACCTAATGTTTGAAAATCTTATTTGACAATCACTGGATTTTTTTAAGACTACTTGTTACTCAAGTAGTTTGGCTAAAAGTAAATGGATGTAAATCAAGATATAAACAAAAATGTGGGTCTGGTAGTCTGTTGAAATACATTATCCTGTGGATGTTCAGAATTTTTGATGCTGTAATTCTTCTCTGTGATATGTAAAACATTTGTAAATTTAGATTGTTGCTGTCGTGTCACATTGCTTTATCATTTGTTGAAATTGTTTGAACATTTTCATAGATCATATTTTTTTAAGTGAGATTTCTCCTTAAAGGGGAGTCATATTTTGGTAATGCTATATCTTTTTCCCATTTAAGTCTTGGTGATAGCTATGTATATTTAGGTTTATCTGTTATATATCTTTTGAATTTTGATAGGCTATTGGGCAACTGGTTGGAAGCAGCAAAGGATCTGAGGCTGGCCTGTAAACTAGATTTCGATGAACAAACAGATGAGTGGCTAAAAGAGGTGCAGCCAAATGTAAGTATTTCTTAAACTATATTCATTACTTGTAAAATTGCTTAAAGATGTCTTCATCACCAACACTGTGACCTTTGGTGATTCTGGTATTATTTTACATCTGTTGACATTTATGTGGATAGTTTTGAATAATGAAAATTTTGAGTCAGCCTCAATTTGGTAGAAATATACAAAGCAGTAAGAAAAAAAAACCTGTCCATTTGTAAGTTCACTCATTCTTATCTGTTGATGTAATTTCTGATGTCTTCAGATTAAATATTCATTGTGTAAATGCCTTGTGCTAGGTTTTCACTTGCGATGCTGTTGTTATCACTTCCAATGACAGTGCTGTCATTTCAACTTTCAAGGTCCTTGTGTGGGCATTAGGAAATTAAATGTGATTGTATGGGCACTCTGCCACGAGATATTCAAAAGGATCTTTTTATTGCAACATCTGCTCACAGATCACACTACTAGATGATGTCATTGTCACCAGTTAGTAACTTAAACTTCCTTTGGGAAAATATGGGATACTTTGCTATGAGTTGAATTATGCTCCAGTCCCATCCACTTCACTTCCTAAAAGTAGGAACAGAAGAAGGTACAGGTGAGGATTTCTACTCCAAGGCTCAGTTGTTTGTTTCTGATGTTGCTTTGCTAAGGAGGAAAATGTCAAGTTGGTATTGAGGACAATATATGGTGTGAGGTGGTTTGATTAAGTAATGAAAGGGTGAGAGATGTGTGGAAATAAAAAGAGTGTGGTTGAGAGAGCAGAAGAGTGTATTGAAATGGTTTGGACATATGGAGAGAATGAGTGAGGAAAGAATGACAAAGAGGGTATATGTGTCAGAGGTGGAGTAAACAAGGAGAAGCGGGAAACCAAATTGGAGGTGGAAGGATGGAGTGAAATAGGTTTTGAGCAATCAAGGCCTGAACATACAGAAGGTTGAGAGGCGTGCAATGAATGGAGTGAATTGGAATGATGTGGTATATTAAGGTCAACGTTTTGTCAATGGACTGAACCAGGGCATGTGAAACATCTGGGATAAACAATGGAGAGGTCTGTGGGGTGTGGATGTGGATAGGGAGCTGTGGTTTTGGTGCATTACACATGACAGCTTGAGACAGTGTGTGAACAAATGTAGCCTTTTTTTTCTGTTTTCTTGGCACTCCTTCATTGAAGCAGGGGGTAGCAGTGCTGTTTCCTGTGGGGTGGGGTAGTGACAGGAATGGATGAAGGCAAGCAAGTATGAATAATTGCATGTGTTTGCATGTATATGTCTGTGTATATGTATGTATATATACATATATGTGTATGTGTATATGTTGATATGTATATGCATGTATGTATGTGTGTGCTGGCATTTATGTATATATATGTGTATATGAGTGGATGGGCCATTCTACATCTGTTTCCTTGCAATACCTTGCTCACACAGGAAACGGCGATCAAGTATGATAAAAAGAAATATAGTATTGATGGGATATCTTTGATCAGGGCTTCAGCTGCCTGTGCAGTCTCAGCTAACATAAAAGAAATAATGAACTGATAACTCAGAACACAGATGATACTGTATTACACCTGCAATATGGAAAGGAAAATATCAGAATAATATTTTGTGTATAGTATGAATTCATAATTGGTTTTGATTTATTATTTCATTATGTGATCATAATGCCCCTCCTCAGTTTCTGTAGGTCATTTGATTTAAATTCTTTCATCTCCATTATGTGTATGTGGTATTATCTCTTCACAAATCTTTATTAGGCCATTCTGTATTCCTTGTAAATTACTAAAGTGCATGTTTATGTTACTCATTTATAACAGCATATGATTTCTTCTTGGCATACTAAGTTTCCAAATTTCTGAATAAGATCCTATGATGATTTTCAAATGAGGTTTTTTTGAAGATATTTTTGCAAAGATTAATAAGCTTTTGAAACTCAAGTACTTTTACGACTTCATTAACTTCATGAATGTTGTAAGACTGATGCTTACTTATTTTGAAAAATGTTAATGTGTGAAATTTATTGGTGATAGATTTCTTGAAACTTGCTTGTTACTTGATATCAACCTCATGCTGTACAATTTGATTCTTTCAGTAATCGTGATGACCTGACTAAGGAAAATTTGGGTCAGGCAGGAGTGGTTGTTTTAGCCTGCCCTAGGCAAAGATTAACAGAGGGCCAATTCTCCATCTTACGGCGCCATGTGGAGGAGGGGGGAAGCCTCTTTGTTTTGGCTGAGGAGGGTGGGGAGAGGAAAGCCAACACAAACATTAATTTCCTTTTAGAAGAGTATGGTATTGCTGTGAATAATGGTGAGTTTTATCATATATGTTCTGTAAAATGTATATAATATTTCATACAGAAAATCCCACCACTTGATTTTTTGTTAAAATAGTGACTGTTTTGATATCAGAAACACTGATAACTTTAAACTAATGAACAAGATATTCATTACATTCATATTTGTTTATGTGTGTATGTTTTCATTCAGTTCCAGAATCAAACTTTTTTATAGTGACCAACATGGCACAGGCAAGTAACATGCCCCAGTGAAGGCCACCTTGGGTGAAAAGAAAAAGTTTGTAGACCTGACATTTGAAAGAAAAAAGGTTTCATGAAGGGAGAAGACAAAAGCCCAAAGAAAATTTGACAGCGTTGCTGTTCAAGGGAAGAAGGAGGCATCAGAACTCCTAATCCTCAAATGGCTAGGCTTCACGCAGAAGCTGTGGGAAGCAGCAGCTTCATGTGAGCCATTACTCCAAACCTTGGAGATGAGGACATATACATAATTCGCAAAAATAGTGGCCAAAATTATACCTATTGAATAGAGAAAGTAGCAACATCATGGGATATGGAAAGGGAAGGTTGAAGAGAGGTGATGCCAGGAGAATTAATGATATGGAAGCCTTTTGATTCCACTTTAATTAATAGAGAAGTGGATAATGAGCTACCCCAGATGTGTGAGCAGTATTCCATTCTTGGGCAAATAAAACCCTACATTTACACTCCCAGGTTTAGGGAAGCAGATTTTGCAAAGTTTATAATGTTCGGTTTCCTGGACAAAGTGGAGGATATAGAGATGCCTAACTTTTTATATTACTGCAGGGTTGAATTGTGTTTTTTGTAAATAACATGGGGAAACAAATAGTTCATAGAGAGATATGAGAAACTGCATTTTTGCACCATTAGATTTTACAGAATTAATGCTTCCCCAATCTAAAATACTGCTTTAAGTCTCTGTTCTCATTAAACAGTGAAAAAAATTACTGGAAGAGGGATTCAACTCTCTGGAAAGTTAGTTTTGATAGTGGTTGGTAAAGAAGGCTTGCATAGCTTTTCCATCTACAGAAGTGGGCAAAATTATTTGAAAACTACAAGCCAGCTGAATTATCATCACATATCATAAATGGTTTGGAACCAAAGAAGTTTTATCAGACTTCTCTTTTTATAATGATGGCCTTATTTATGATTTAAGGCTAGCTTATTTGAAAGATTTTATTATTTTGTAAGTTTGCGCTAATCTCTACTTTTGACCCTTTAAGAGCTTCAGTTTTTAGGAACAGTTTTCTGTCATATTCATCTGAGACAGATTTTAGTGGAATTTTCCTTCTCTTACCATCAGAGATCTTGAGAGACATAAGTTTAGCATTTCATATTTGGTCAGAACAACTGGACTCTGACAAAAGAAGTCCCATAAACCTAATGGCATTGTTTTCTTCATTGCATTTATCATCCTAAGCACCCTTCAGACCCAGCCATAATGAAACACTAATATTTACCAGTGAGTATCAATTAATTGATGGCTGCAACCCCACATAAACAGCATATGACTATCCGTAATATATTCAGTTCCTGAGTTATTAATGGTTTTTTCTGCATTGAAATCAAGATGGGACTTTTTTATTGGAGATTAAGAAAAAGGACTTAGATACAGTGATTCCCATTCTTTTTGTGGGTAAAACAATTTTTTTTAAGGTCATTGAAGTATAACTAATCTAAATCAAAGTCTGCAATAATCAGGGTTTTACTAAATCTGAGTGATAAGAAAAATGTATGTGGTAGAAAGCTGTATGCACTTGATCAGTCCCATGTAAATGAAAGTAGAGAGAATCCATCAGAAAATATGACAATATGTGAAGCAAACAAACTGGACAGATCAAAAAGATATTTTAGGAATATGTTTGAAAACAGTGTGTGGAGATGCCCCCAAAAAAGGTCAAGTAACTTGATGGAAAGGATGAAATTTTAGAAAAGTATTTTTACTGTGAATATATCTGTAATCTTTATACGTCTTATGGTATTTGCATAGTATTGTAACAGTGATCACTTTGTTCATCATAATCATTATCCATTTGATTTAGGCATTTATGAAAAGGCTTGACCGAGAACTTATTATAGCTCATTACCCAAAGAAAATTCCAACTTTGGGCATGGAATTTAATGCAGTGTTTTTGAATTCTCCAGACCATATTTATCCCCATTCTTTTTTCACTCAGAAAAATTATACTGCACAACAGGAGGCACAAGTATTGCATGGAATATTAAATGTTATAATCATTATAGATGGAAATTTTTGGTCAGAACTGTTACTCTAAGCTAATATGATTTTTGAATGACAATGATATGATTGCTGCTGTTCCTGCTTCTTAGATTCGGTGGTGCGGACATGCTACTACAAATACTTCCATCCAAAAGAGTGCCTCATTACTAATGGAGTCCTTAATCGGGCCATTCTGGAAGCCTCTGGCAAGAACATCCCAGGTTTGCTAGTTGATGAGACACTGTCCGTCAGGTTAGTTTTGGGTAATAGACATCAAAAGTTTTTGATATGTTTACAGCAGTAAAGCTATTACATTTAATCATTCTTAGTATATATATTTCATATCTCCCATTCATAGGTGGGTTGTTTATTCATATTTCCTAAACACGTATAAGGATATATCTCCAATTCATAGTTTGATCCAAATTTAATTTCACACCAACCTTCTACCATTTGTTGCACATGTTTTCTTTACAAAAGTGGCACTGAAGTCTACCAGTTATGCCAAGGGTTAAAAGGGATAAGCATTTGAGGGTGATGGTGCTGAATGTGAATGGGATGACTGTTGAAAGTGAAAGTAGGGAGATTGTGGAGAGGTTTAAAAGTTTTAGGGTGGATGTGTTAGGGATTGGGGAAACCCATATCCTTGGGCAGGCAGTGTGGAGTGAAAATGGCAATGATGAATGCAAATTATGGGAAGGCATGGAAGGAGGTATGGTATGAAAGGGAATGAGTGAAAATTATTGGAGAAGAGGAAAAGAAGGATGTGCAATTCTGTTATGGGAGGGTGTTAGAGAGCATGGATGGAGTGGATCAAGAATAGTGTGGGTGAAAAGAAAGATTAGGATTGTGAAGTATGGATGGATATGTGTATATGAAGCTTTTCTGAGAAATTTGAATGACTTTATAAATGGTTTTGAGAATGAGAGAAACATGGTCGAATTAGATGATATGAATGCGAAAGTAGAATGTGATGAAATTGGTGAGATCATTGGTAAATAGGGAGTGCCTGGAGTAAATGAGAATGGAAGTTATCTTGTGGATATTTGTGCTAAGAGGGGTTTATTCCATATAAACACCTTTTTTCAGCACAATATGACCCACAGATATACATGGATGAGGAATGATGGAGAAGAGCAAGAGGCTTTGATTGAGTATTTGGTAGCAGATGAAAGATTGAGAAAGGACATGTTAGATGCTAGAGTCATGAGAGGATTCTCTGAAGACTGACCATTTCGTGGTTCTTGTGGGGATGGGGATCAGGGAGAAGTAGAGGCATGGTGTAAGGAAAAATGGAGAGGTAAAAGTTTTGGCAAGCAAGATGAATCAAAAAATGCAGGGAGGAGTATGAAAGGAAGGTAACTGAAAGCTCAGATGGAAGTGCAGTGTGAATGAGGTGTTTAGAGTGTTCAGAGAAATACTAATAAAGGTTGTAGAATCAGTCGTTGGATACAAGGTAGTGAGATACAGAAATAAAATAGGGCAATACATTGTGGAGAGAAGACATCATAAATGCTGTGGAAGAGAAGAAAATGGTATATGGTAGATTGCGTGATAGAAATGTACCAATGGAAGTTCAGCCAAGGAGGAGGGAAGAATACAAAATATGTAAGTGGAATGTGAAGAAGCTGATAGAGCAAAGCAAAGAAAGAGTAACTGAAGATTTTAGAAGGAACTTAAGTGGAAAGTTTCAGAATGATAAGATACTATAATGGAAGGGGATGAAAAAGAAGAGTGGAAATGTTGATATGAGAAGTAAGGAAGGGGAGATGCTGATTCAAAAGGAGGATTGAAAGGAAGATGGAAAGTATTTTGAAGAACTGATGAATGTGGGATATAGGGAGGCAGTATCTGTTACATGCATGGGTATGGAGGATGGAAGGAAGAGGATACAAGTGCAAGGGCCTGTAGCAAAATGGGAGGTAAGAAGGACAATAATGAGGCCGAAGATAGGAAAGGCACCTGGGGTGGATGGGATTATGGCTGAAATGCTGAAGTATGGAGGAGAAAGTGTGTTAGAGTGGATGCATCTTATATGTAATTTAGTTTGGAAATGAAAGGTGTCTGGGGATTGGTTGAAAGCTATTTTCATTTCTTGATTCAAAGGAAAATATGTTAAGGATGTATGTAGCAATAATAGGGGAATAAGTCTGTTAAGTATACCAGGGAAATTATATGCAAGAATATTAATTGATAGAGTTATGGAAGTGACTAAATGCAGAATAAATGAAGGGCAAGGCAGTTTTGGGGAAGGTAGGGGATGTGTGGATCAGATTTTTGTGGTAAAGATGACTGTGGAAAAGTATTTAGTGAAAGGTAAAAAGTTGTATGCAGCTTTTATGGATCTGGAAAAAGCTTATGACAGTCGACAGGGAATTCTTTGTGGGATGCTTTAAGGATGTATGATATAGGGGGACAACTGTTGGATGGTGTGAAAGCTTTCTGTAAACGAGCAGATGCATGTTTGATTAAGAGTGGATAGAGAGCTGAGCAAAAATTTTAGGATACATTAAGTGTGAGGCATAGCTGTGTGATGTCACCATGGCTCTTTAATATATATATGGATGGAGTGATATGAGAGATGAAAGCAAAACCAAGGAAAAGGGGTACAGAGATGGAGTATGGCGGTGAGATATGGTAGTTAATGGCAAGCCTGTCTGCAGATGATACTGTGTTGTTTGCTGAGAGTGAAGAAATGCAGAAGGTTGTAGGTATGTAAGCGTAGGTGATTGAAGGTAAATGCAACTGAAAGTAAAGTAATAGCATTTGAAAGGAAAAAGAGTGAAAGTATAGATTTTGTAAAACCATACAGAATGAAAGAAGAAAGTGTACTGAATTGTGCTGTGGATATGGGGGGAAAAACTGGAAGAAGTGAAAGAATTTATGCATCAAGGAGTTGTCTTGGGTAAGTTTGTGGATATGGAAAGAGAGATAAGGGAGAGAGCAATACAGGGTAGAAGAGTCATTTTGTCCTTCAATAGAATAATGAAGGGTAGAGATGTAAGGATGAAAATGAAAAGAGTATTAATGGACTGCATAGTCCTCCCAACCTTGACCTATGCAGCCGAAACATGGACTTGGAAAGAGTTAGAGGTCAAGAATCCAGGCTGTGGAAATGAGCTATTTAAAAAGAGCATGTGGTGTGGCTAGATGGAATGAAGGAAGAAGGAGTGTATGAGAGATGTTTTATGGCATGGAATGCAAAGTTAGTGAATTGTGGAGTGGTAGAATGGGTGAAACATAAAACTTTGAAGTGGTTTGTGCTTATGGAAAAGATGTGAGACTGGGAGTTTACAAGGAGAGTGTATGATAGTACAATTAGAGGGGTTTTAACGAGTAGACCACCTGTCACACATGGGCAACTAGGGTGGAGGAATACTGGAGGGAGAGAAACAGTGGAAGAATACGTGGAATGGTGTACACAAGGGAGGCATGTAAGGACAGGAGTTCCAGGAGGGAACGGGCATCAGAGATAGATAAGATAGATAGATAGAAAAGCTACATCATTATGTAATCTACATGCTTAGAGCTAAGCTGACTTAAGTCCTTCAGTCAGAACAGGTTAGTTGATGAACTTAGAACAGTAATTGAGAAGTCCTTTATATTACCTCACCCTTCAAGTAATATCCTAAAAGTAATGAATGAAAGCACTTTCATAGTCAGTCTCATTGCCTTAACTAATGTTAGATTAGCTGCACTCCTGATAGGTGATGTTACTTTACACTTGTCAATTGTTTTTGTAGCAGTTACACACAAGAAGCATAGGGATGTTTTTTTGTCTTTAGAAGAACCAAAGGAATTGTACACTACATCTGACTCTCCCAACCCCATCCATAAACAAATTAAACTGCTATTGTGTCGTTGCACACACCTGTTGCAGACCCACCTTCACCTGTAACTACAACCTCCTCTCTTCCCACTTGCTCAAATGCCTAACTCTCATGATGAAAACTCCTCTTTGCTTCTAAAAGCTTTCTTAACACTCCATATACAATCACCTCTTGACTTGTGATAGTTTCGTTCTTGAAAGTGGTTGCATAAGTCAAATAATATAATTTAACTAATCGAGATCAGGAGGTCTCTTTATGAGTAAGAGAGTACCGAATATTATACCATTGAAAATATACAGTATATACGTACCATCATTTTTTTTCATCCTTGATAGCTGTTTCCCACAGTAATGAGGTAGCAACAGGAACAGTTGAAGAAAGGCCACATCTGCTCGCATCCATTCTCTAGCTGTTATGTGTGATGTACTAAGACACAGTTCCCTATCCACAACAAAGCCCCACAGACCTTTCCATGGTTTACCCCAGATGCTTCACATACCCTGGTTTAGTCCATTGACAATATGTCAACCCCTGTATACCACATCATTCCAATTCACTGTATCCCATGCAAACCATTCACCCTCCTGCATGTTCAGGATCAGATTATCCAAAATCATTTTCACTCCATCCAATTTGGTCTCATTCTCTATGTTCCCTCCACAGCTGACACAAAAATCCTCTTTGTCAACCTTTCTTCATTCATTCTCTCTGTTTGTCCAAACCATTTCAGCACACCCTCTTCAGCTATCCAAACCACACTGTTTATTACCAAACCTCTCTTACTTGATTACACCATCTCACACCACATATTGTCCTCAAACATTTAATTTCCAGTGCATCCATATTGTCCTCAAACATTGCATTTCCAATGCATGCACCCTCCTCCACTTAGCCTTATCCATATTAGTGTATTTATAGATGAGATTTTGTTTTACGTATTTTATTGTTGTGCAGAACAGGCTTGAACCCTGAACAGTGTCAGGTCTCAGCACTGGTATAACTTGGTGATATTTTCAGAACTGTCTGAGGTTTAAACTCATACTTATCTAAATTTTTATATGATGTGTATGAATGTGTTGTACTGATTTCTCAAATTTTTTATGATTATGGTACATCCAGTATCTTTAAGTAACTGCATTTAGTTTCATGTCTTTATTTTAATAGTTAAGATGTTGAATATTCGTAGTAATGCAGTTAGCATCATTTCTTTATGTTAATGATCAAGATGTTGAATATTCTTAGTAATCCTGGTCATAAGTATTCGACTTTTCCAGGTCACTGTCTTTCGTGTATCCATTTGGATGCACTCTCAATGTAGTTCGTCCAGCTGTCGCTGTTCTATCCACAGGCAGTATTTCCTTCCCACTTAATAGACCAGTGAGTATTTTGTTTACTGGAAAAATGAAAGTTTTTATTTTGTATGCTTTGAAGTAGAATAGCCATTGCATAAACTCACCCAAGCACCTTTGCCATATCATTTATCTGATCCACCATAGGCTTGAATCAATCAGCAAGTTGAGAAACTCTGGGCTATTGGTGTTTGTCCAGGCCTACTTGGATTGAAGTTAGAATGTTTCCTAGATAAATGTTGATATGGTGAATTCATTATTGTTAGTATTCATGCCATCCTCCTAATTAGAGTGATATTTGAGACTATTTGTTTTGTGAGGGGTTAAAACACCCACTTCTAACCACTGTAAATCATATGAGGCTGATATATCCTCTTTCATTTGATACATTGAACTTATAGTAATCTGTCCATGCTTGTAATGTCATGACACAGGTGTGAGATGGTGCTGAGTGACTTTGCCACACATTCATTTGTATGTTCTCATTAGCACTGTTCAGACCTGTTCTTGGTTGCTGTGTGTTAGACTTTATTGTCGTACTTTCATTTCTGCCTTTCAGAAAGTTAAGACCATATAGCCTTTTAATGTCATTTGTTACCAAAGTCCTCCTGTGACTGAAAGTTTCTTGTTTCACCCTGCCTATGGATAAGAAAAAAGCCTTTCAAAGTCTTAGATTTCGTTTCTTGTTAGTCTTCCTTAGACTCTCTCACTCTGTTTTTTATCTTCTACTTGGTATCAGGTGCAAGTGGCAGAAATGTAATCTCTAAATTTAGATCACTGTATATATACTGGTAAAGTGTCAATGGACTAATGCAATTGGTTATGCTGTAAGCAAGGAGTCACCCAGCAAGGCTGTGTCATCTCCAGTTGATGGAAAGGAGTACAGTTTTGTTGAGGTCCTTCTTGCTCCAAAAGGAGTACTTCATTTCCCTGTTTGAGCAAAGAGTGCATCCTCGAAGTTGCAGGAGCCCTATAAAAGGGGTCCTGGGGCTGTATATTAATGCTGATGAATTTCAGAAGAGAATTTATATGTTTCAAACAGTTTAAGGAAATGAATAGGTGATAGAGTGACTCTAATGATAAATTATTGTGAGGTGTGCATAAATAAGACAGCAAAGGCTAGGTGTTGATACTGAAGTAGTGAGAAAATGAAATTAGTTGTGCATGAATGCAGTTATATTAACCTTATTTACTGAAATGAAAGAATTTCATTAGCTATAAGTGTTTATACCATTTATGAAGAAGGGGTATAGCTGTACTGAATTGTTATGATATATCATGGTAGCAAAGCATTTTGAAGTAAAACTGGAACTTGTCCATGTCAAATTATATCTTTTAAGAATCGCTGATGTTACAGATCTAGTGTAGATTTGGACCATTATCAGGATGTTTCTGTTTTTTTTATATTCAATTAGATTATGATATTACTTTGTCTACAGGTATGTGCCTTTTATGAGCACCCTGCACGCCATGGCCGAGTAGCAGTGTTGGGGTCAGCTCACTTGTTAAGTGATCAGTACATTGACCGTGAAGAAAACAACAAGATTAAGGACGTCATATTCAAATTCCTCACAGCCAAGGATTTCAAACTAAACCAGATTGATGCTGATGATCCAGAGGTACCATATAATTTGAACTCATAATACTTTTAGAGGGAGTTAAAAGATAAATTGTTGCATAAGTCTTTGCCTACTAAACTTACTTTTTTTAACTTTGCTACTCCTTTGCCTCCTAAATTTACTTTCTTTGGTTTTTCTGCTACTCTTTGTTCCTTATGCATAGAGTTCTTTTCTTGCCTTTTCATTGCAGTATTCAATGATCATGCATTCTCTCCATCTTATCCTATCAACACAGGTGATCCTCAGGGTTTTGTTATATCACCTACCCTGTTTCTTTTCACCTTGAATGATCTTTCTTCATCCTCCAACCTTATTCATTTTTCTGATAATTGAACTTTACACACTTCAAATTCACTTTCCATCCCTACCTTGCTCAATACTCTTTCTTTTCCTTCCACTGAATTTTTCATATATGATTGCTGTTTCCCACATTAGTGAGGTAATGCCAGGAACAGACAAAATAAGGCCATGTCTGCTAACATCCATTCTCTACCTTTCATGTGTAATGCACTGAAACCAGCCACTTATCCACAACCACTCCCCACAAACCTTTCCATAGTTTATCCCAAATGCTTTATATACCCTGATTCAATCCTTTGACTGCACATCAACCTCAGTGTGTTCCAGTTCACTCTATCCCTCACATGTCTTTCACCCCTACTGTTCGGGCCCCAGTCACTCAAAAAATGTTTTCACACCATCCTTACATCTCCAGTTTGGTCTTCCTGTTTTTGTTCCCTCCACTTCTGATGCATATATCCTCAATGTCAACCTTTCCTTACTCATTCTTTTCATGTGTCCAAACCATTTCAGCACACCCTCCTCATTTCTCTCAACCACTCTTTATATTACCACAAATCCCTCTTATGCTTTCATCATTTACTCAGTCAGTCAAACCACCTCACATGACATATTCTCCTCAAAAATTTTATTTCCAACACATCTACCCTCCTCCGCACAGTCTTTTCTGTTGCCCATGCCTCACATCCATATAATATTGTTAGGACTACTGTAACTTCAAGCATACCCAATTTTGCCCCCTGAGGTAACATGCTCTCTTTTCACACATTCCTCAGCACTTCCAGAACCTTTTCTTTCTCTTCCACCTTATGACTCTCTTCTGCTTCCATGTTTTCATTTGCTGCCATGTCCACTCCCAGGTATCTAAAACCCTTCACTTCTTCCAAGTTTTTCTATTCAAACTCACTCCCCAACTAATCTATCCCACAACCCTGCTAAACCCCATAATGTTGATTTTATTACCCTGAACTTTCTCCTTTCACACTTTCTTCCAAATTCAATCAACAACTTACACAGCATTTTACTGGAATTGACTTCCAGAACTTTTTCCTCTATTGATTTAGACCCATGCAACATCTTATAATGAGGAAGAGGTAACGTGGTTAAATACAACTGTGCCAGGATGGTTTCTACATATATCTCACTAAATCTCACTTGTTTCTTACTACTCAGTTTCAAAGCATCCTGATTTAACTCTGCAGTAATATAAAACTATTGGGCAAAGCCTTATCCTTCACTCTGTCCTGAAAACCTCACAAAATGAACATATTTACATAAAATTTGCTTCTCAAAAGCGGGTAATGTTTATATGTGCTTCAATTATTTTTCTTGCAAGCAACTATTCTGTATGCATAGGAACTTCATTTGTCCCTGTATAAAGTGGCTTTTCTTTGAAAATGGAATCAAAAGTATTACTTCACATTAACTCAACTGTTAATTCAACTCTTCTCCCATTTCCTTCTGTCCACCATTGTGTTTTTTCCCCTCTCTCTCTGTTCTGCAGGTATTTTTTCAATAGGTAGAAGATAGATGTGACCAAATGAGGCCATTCTTGGTATTAGTATTGATATTCTAAGAGAATATGATTGAATCTATGCCATATATATGTTTAAAAAAATTTTATGCCTTGGGACTGAATTTTCTTTTTGAGGAACATATCAGTTT
>JAUUDZ010071353.1:0-10042 GCA_032361705.1 Panulirus versicolor
TATTATCATTATTATTATTATTATTATTATTATTATTATTATTATTATTATTATTATTATTTATTATTATTATTATTTACTTAAACCATTACAAAACGGATATCAGTGTTGTCACATAACAAAATGCAACAAAAGACCTGGACTTTTTTTACTGTCATAACATAACACAAGGATTCATAGTATCACATCCTGCCAATGGCTTTAAGGGTTATATTTCCCTTCAGATTAACTTAGCAGAGAAACTCTTTCCTCCGCGAGGTATGCAATTGGTGGACAGCGGGTGGAGGACGCAGGGGAGAGTTAGGAGTGTGTGTTTGGTTATCAATTGCATTAAAAGACCAAAAGAGGTAGAAGTACAAAATATGACGATAGGAACTATCACTTGACCATTTTGACTGGGTCCTTCTCGCACATGTTTTTGATACATACTTTTCTTATTCATATACGAACGTTTAAAGGACTTCAATAAATTCTTTTTTTTCATTAGGTTACAAATTCATTGCAGATAATAAAAAAGGTACATATTGAGGAAATAATGAAGTAATAAAGAGTTGACTGAGTACTGACAAATCAAACCAGCCAATCAAATGAAAGGGGATGGAGGTTATCCGTCAAGTTTTTCTGGAACAAAATATTTCTTTGTCTTCAATTAACAGCTGAAGCAGTACACAGACACGAGTTAGCACCAGTAGTTATACTCCCAGTTTAACATGTCACTGTACCTACGAAATGAGTCCAGAGCAAATTCAGTCCCCTTCCTTATGGGTGTTAAAGCTTTGTTGGTATGCAAACAAATCATTTGAATACCTTGTATGTCATCACTATCTTTGAGATGAGCTTTTAAGAATGACTTAGCAAGCTTCGCTTCCCACTTCTGACTGCAGCATAAGATCTTACCATTCTTACTTGATAATATATGTAATAACAATATCGTTCTGCACCATCAACAGCTTGAGGCTTCATCGTTTGGATACCACGAAGAGTGACCACCAGTGATACATAGTTGGAAGGAGTGACCACCTGTAACACATCAGTGGAGGGAATGACCACCGGTAACACATGTGAGGAAGAAGTGACCACCAGTGACATATGAGATGAAGGAGTGACCTCTAATGACACATCAGAAGCAATGATCCACCAGTGTAGCATGAAGGGAAGAACTGATTACTAGTGACACATGAGATGAAGAGATGACCACTAGTGACACATGAGAGGAAGGAATGACAACTAGTGACACATGAGAGGAAGAAGTGACCACTAGTGACACATGAGATGAAGAAATGACCACTAGTGACACATGAGAGGAAGGAGTAACAACTAGTGACACATGACAGGAAGAAGTGACCACCAGTGACACATGAGAGGAAGGAGTGGCCACTAGTGACACATGAGAGGAAGGAGTGATAACTAGTGACATATGAGAGGAAGAAGTGACCACTAGTGACATTTGAGAGGAAAGAGTGACCACTAGTGACACATGAGAGGAAGGAGTGACCACTAGTGACACATGAGAGGTGATAACTAGTGACAAATGAGAGGAAGAAGTGACTACTAGTGGCACATGAGAGGAAGGAGTGACCAGTAGTGACACATTAAAGGAATGAGTGACTACTAGTGACACATGAAGGGAAGGAGTGACCACTAGCTAGTGACATATGAGAGGAAGGAGCGACCAGTAGTGACACATGAGAGGAATGAGTGACTACTAGTGACACATGAAAAGGAGTTATCACTAGTGACACATGAGAGGAATGAGTGACTACTAGTGACACATGAGAAGGAGTGACCACTAGCTAATGACACATGAGAAAGAGTGACCACTAGCTAGTGACACATGAGAGGAAGGAGTGAACCCTAGTGACACATGAGGGGAATGAGTGATACTAGTGACACATGAAAAGAAGGAGTGATCACTAGTGACACATGAGAGGAAGGAGTGACCACTAGTGACACATGAGGAAAATGAGGAATCAAGTTAGTATTATCAGTGTGGTCCTGAGCGTCTGGTGGAGTAGGGTCGGAGGTTCTCGTAACTGGACATCTTCAACAACACTTTATTCACTTAACTGGTCTGGCGATCCTGATCATTCATATCTTACTCAGTGGTCAGATGCTTCGCCTGGCATGTCACCAGCCACACCTGCTGCAACGTATTGGTCTTCCAGCTCAACACAGCCACCTCCACCCCAAGTATCGTCCCATAACTCGCCAGACGTCCCTGTTATCGTAACAGATCAGCCACCTCCAATCCAGGTATCGTCCCATAACTCGCCAGACGTCTCTAGTATCGTAACAGATCAGGCACCTCCACCCCAGGTATCGTCCCATGACTCGCAAGACGTTTCTAGTATCGAAACAGATGAGCCACCTCTACCCCAAGTATCGTCCCATAAATTGCGAGGCGTCCCTGCTATCGTAACAGATAAGCCACCTCCACTCCAGGAATCGACCTACAACTCGCCAGACGTCACTAGTATCGTAACAGATCAGCCACCTCCACCCCAAGAATCGCCCCATTACTCGCATGACGTCTCAGGTATCGTAACACAGCAGCTGTCTGCACCCCAAGTGTCGCTCCATGACTTGCAAGACGTCCTTGGTATGGTAAGTTCCTCACAAGGTGTGGCATGGCCCTCACCGTCATCGCCTCTGCCGACCATGACATTACCAGCTCATCACGTTCTCTCCTCTCCCTCACCAGCAGCAGGTGGCGACCACCCTCCACACATACTCTCTCTTTTAAAACAGAACAATTTGTCCAAGTCATCACAATCTCCGTTACACCCAACTGATCATTCTGCTGGTTCTTCCCTCCCGGTTTCTACATCGTCTACTTGGTCTGGTGTGTGGCCCGCCCCACAGGGCTGCCTTCCGCCCCTAACTGCTGCTGGAGGGAACTATATGGTCACCCTACGGCCTCACTCGTCAACCTTCCAGTATGCTGTCGCACTCACCCATATACCTCGTCTGACCCATTTTACTGTCTGCCTCAGGTAAGCCCAAAGCATTTACTCTAAGTTGCAGGGCCTAGATTACTGTACCTAAAGTAATCTTTAGGTGATTTGGTTGGCATTCTCTACAGCAACAAAGCCTTCTCCCTAACATTACATTCTTTGGTGCTTTTTTATGTTGAAGGGTCCAGTCATGGGCAAAGCAAGGCTGGGTCTTAACTGAAATATAGAGAACATTATGAAACGAAAAAAAAGACAAGGAATAGTATTAACGAATTTTGGAGGATGTGAAAGACCTGTCTTGAAATGTGCTAGGTCAGAGTTATTGGGAAAGACATGAGAGGGTAGAGAGTCCAAAGCTTCGACACGCATAGGGAAAGAAGCAGGTATCAAAACGTCTCATCCTTGAGTTGCTGATGGCCACAAATTACTCATGTGACGCAGCAGTTTGCCAAGCATCGCGTGGTCTAGCTAGTGTGTGTGTATGTGTGTGTGTGTGTGTGTGTGTGTGTGTGCGCGGGGGGCACAAGTAGCCAGCTCTCGGGAGCAAAAACAAAAGTAATGCCTATAGAGGAGGGAAAGTGATTTAACTTTGCGGCGAAGGGCAAGGGGGTCAGATTTGGAAATCAGCCTGGGACAACAGTTTATGAGTCGGACCGCGCTCAACTTAACTCTGTCAAGTAAGGTTACAGAGCGAGAACCATCCCAAATGTGAGAGCTGTACTCCATACAAGGACGAATCAATCCCTTGTATAAACGGAAGAGAAGTTTCGACATCTAAACAGGACACTCAGTTTCTTGAGGCAGTCCTAGCTATTCCTATAATGTGGGGTTTCCAAAGGAGAGTGGATGTTACAGTAATACCAAGTATGTTCATCTAGTCAAGAGGTGGAATTACAGAACCATCAAAGGAGAGACAGAGTTGTGAGGAGTTTCCGAGAAATGGGTAGAAAATGGGTCTGGGAGGTATCAAACTTATCAAGATTTTGTCTCCCCCCACTGAGATATCCTGTCCAGGTCTGAGTTTATTGAGGAACCTGTGTCAGGACAAGATGCAGGTCGAGTGAGAGAAGAGGGAGCAGAATTGAAGGATGTGGATGAATGCAGAGTTGAGTCGCCAGCGTATGAATGCATTGGATTATTTGTGTAGGAGAAATAGTGTAGGGGAAAGGGCAGAACCTAAAGAGACACCGCTGTTGATGGGAAAAGGGGGAGACTGACCATTAACAACCAGAGATAGATCGGCCGGAGATGAAGCTAGATATCAAGGAGCAAAGTGAGGGAGGGAAGCCAAAAGAAGAGAGCCTAGAGATGAGACCCCGATGTCATACCTTATCAAAAGTCTTAGATATATCAAACTACACAAGACTCCCCAAAATCTTTCAGGGATGATGACCAGACATTAGCAAGATAAGAAAGAATATCACCGGTGGATCTCGCCTTACGGAAGCCATACTGATGATCAAATAGTAACCATGATTTTCGAGTGTTTAAGGATCTGGGAATTAAGAAAGTATTCAAAGACTTTGGAAATGGTAGATATCATAGAAATAGAACGATAGTTAGAGGGGTCGGAACGGTCACCCTTCCTAGGGATGGGACGTATCGATGCATGTTTCCAGGGAAAAGGAAAAGGTTTGGTTTTCAAACAGAAACGACAGAAACGGAATAGAAAAACAAGCGCAGGTGCAAGTTCAGAGGCACAGTCTTTCAGTACACGGGGATGGATACCATCAGGACCATAAACCTTCTTTGTGTCCGGAGAAGGAAGCGCTTTTCGGGCAGTCCGAAAAGAGATCACAGGAAGGATCAGTAAGAGAAGCATAAGGGAGGTGGAGGAATGTTAGGGTCATCCAGGATGGAGTTAGAGGAGAAGCAGGAATCAAAGAATGTTGCTTTGTCGACGGGAGAGACAGCTATAGTACCGCCAGATAGGAATAGTGAAGGAAAGGTAAAGCAACAGTAGGTGTTAGAGATGCCCTTAGATAAAGACCAGAAAGACCTATTGTAGTTGATGAGAAGAGGCTATCGTACGTCTTTTGAATACAGGAACGCTTCGACTCGCAGGTAACGTGCTTGCAATGATTACGGGCAGTGATAAAGACTGAATGGGAACTAGAGGAAGAAGTGTTTTTCCAAATCCGATATGCTTGATCTCTTGTCTAAATGACCTCAGAACAGGATTGGTTGAACCATGGATTGGATGAAGAGGTCGTCTTGGAGGGAGAGGGGACAAATGCTTCCATTCCCGCAAAAATAATTTCTGCTTTGTGTTTGGCGGAGACAGAAGCATCACCACATAAGGGACAGTAATTTACCCAAAGAAAGTCAGAAAAGAACAGAAGTTAAGTTATCCTAGTCAGCATTGTTCAACTGTCAATATTTACACTTAGAAGGGACTACTGGAGGGGAAGGTGCCGTTAGAATAGATACATTTATGAAAGTGTGATCAGATGAACCAACTGGGGGCGAGATTGTGTATTTACAGCGAGAAGGACTAGAGGTGAAAAACAAATCCAAAATATTAGGAGAGTGGTCACAGTGATCAGGTATATGGGTAGGGTGGGGGGTAATCTCTAAATCATTGAAAATAGAGAAGGTGAGGGCTTCAGTCCTTCCACCATCCGTATGGGTGATTTCAACCATTCTCTCTGGTGAACGTTGAAATCTCCGAGGTAGGGATTTCGGCTTGTGGGTGAGAGGATGTCAGTCTCATACAGGAGTTTGAATAGTCGAAGAAGGATACAAAATTTGTGGAATCAGGTGAACAATAGGTGGAACAGAGGAAAAGTGTGAAATTAAAGAGACATAACATCAAAGTTTGGGGACTCAAGCCCCTTGAGCTGTGCAACAGAGGTGTTGATATAGGATTAAGTACAAAAAGCCCGCCTTTAAAAGGGAATTGTGAGCGGAGATTATAGTTAGATATGAAAAAGGGACTAGTGAGAACATCCAAAGACGTGTCTCGGAGAGAAGTAAGATATTAGGAGAGGTACTAGACAGATGGTGTTCAACTGAGGAGAGATTACTAGAGACCACAAATGTTGATATAGTGAATAGAAAAAGAAGAAGGTGTAACAGAGAGAGAAAGGTCGTGGGAGGGGCCGGTACTACCACTACCAGAGCTCTCACTTTCATTGGCAGTAGAGTCAGGCAGATACCGGGTATTCTTAGCACCACCATGATGCCGGGGACTTGGCGCAGTTTTTGCTATTTCTTTTCGAAGAATAGATATGTTCCAGAAGCACAGTTATTCGCGTATTCTTCATCCCAAGTACGACTTTGGGGTTGATATATTGTCTTGATGTCAATACATATTGAAATCAAGCATTCAAATTATCACAGGAATAAAACGTTTCGTAAGACTTAGCTTCATATATGTTTGGTATCTGCTGGCCAGAGGAAGCTTTATGATATTTTTGTTATAATAACAGGACTTTCATTACGACATATATCAATTTTGCAAGAAAAAGTGTTTTGGCTCAAACATTACCATGCTCAAAACCGCAGTATAATGCCTAATATATATTCTAGACACGATTGTAGCCCTCACATTTTTGTTTAAGTGTTAAAAAACAAAATTCCTGAAATTACTCATTTAAGTGATTGCAGGGTTTCATGAGGATTCCCATCATTTATATTTAACATATGTTGGCCACAGAAAGGATTAACATACAATTCACATTACCATTTCAAGTATAGATGACTTTTTTGATACGATATTTTTTAGTTTTCAATAAAGATGTTTTGGGACAAAAATGGTTAGCTTGTAATTTCTCCTACTTTTCTTCGGGAAATACATTTGTTTGAAAATCTCAATATAGCGACTGTTTCTCGACATGAGTACGATCCTGGAGTTAAAATGTTACTTAAGGGCCAATAAATCCTGTAATGAATCAATTAACTGATTACATAAGAATTCGTTTCATATTCACTGCCAAAGGAAGCAGTGTGCTATTATCATTTCAAGTATATAAGGTTGTCATTATGTCATATTACAAGCATATAAGATTGTCATTGCGTTATATTTCAAGCATATAAGATTGCCATTATGTTATATTACAAGCATATAAGATTGTCATTATGTTTTATTTCAAGCATATAAGATTGTCATTATGTTATATTACAAGCATATAAGATTGTCATTATGTTATATTTCAAGCATATAAGGTTGTCATTATGTTATATTTCAAGCATATAAGGTTGTCATTATGTTATATTTCAATTTTGAAACAAGTTATTTTGTTCCAAAAATTACACTTAACAGATTTACCTGCATTTTTCCTATTTTCCTTCAGAAAAATGATTTATTTTCAAAACTTCAGTAAAGCACCCATTCTTCGTGTTCTGTACTATGCTAACGCTGAAACACTGTCCAGGGCCAGTCGATGATAACAGGATTACATAATTCCATATGAATTCACTTCTTATCTGCTTGGTATCCATTGGCCAGTGGAAGGATTATCTTATAGATACGATTTCATTTCAATTATGGAAAACCTTCATTATAACATTTCGATTTTAAAACAAGGAGGATTTTGTCCAGAAAAAAAGAGGTATCCCTATCATCTGCATTCTTTTACTTCTTCTCTTCGAAAAATACATTTACTTCTTAGCCTTAATATAACCACTATATTTCATGCTGAATACGAGTCTCGGGTTATTAGATATTGCTAATGGGCAGTTGACTCCTGATATTAACCATTTGAGTGATTACATGATATCTTCAAAATTCGCTTCATATTCATTTGGTATCTGTCGACTACAGGACACATTACACTATAGTTACATTATTTCCTCCAGTACAGAAGACTTTCATTACGTTGTATTTCAATTTCGAAACCGAAATTTTTCGGCTTTAAATCCTACCCTATTTTGCCTAACAAATTACTCTGAACTATTAATTACTTGCATTTTCTCCTGTTTCCCATCGGAAAATGAATATGCTTCGGAACTTCAGTATAACCTCTATTCTTCGTGCTAACTGTGATTTTGGAGTGAAAAAAAATTTCAGGGGCCAATAAGCTCTGTCTGTAATCAATCATTTGAATGATTACAGCATTAGAAATAAACAAAAAACATGAAAATCGCTTGACATCTTTTTTGTATCTTTCGTCCAAAGGAAGACAGTCACTGTGCCATAGTTTAGATTATCATTACAAGCATAGATGACTACTATTACGTTATAATTTGATTTTAATTTTTTCTTTTGACCAAAGAAGTACCTGCAATATTTCCTGTTTTTTTTCTTTGGGTACGATTCTAGATTGAAAGCATTCATGAGAATTCGCTTTACATTTCTTTGGTTTCAGTTGGCCAGTGGGAGTATTATTAGGCGAGAAAAACTTTTTACGATATTTCAAGTTCGAATTAAAAAGGGCTTTTGTAAAAGAAAATAACCTGAACTAATATGATCACTTTCAACTATGAGTTTGCTTCATAGCCACTGTATGACACTCATCACTTATGTTAATTACGATTCGAGAGCATAAGATATTATTTAGGGGCGATCAACTCTTGAAATTATGCCGTTACGTGATTACAGGAAGTCTTGAGAATATACTTCACACTTACTTGGTGTCTTAAGGACACAAGATGAATCATGCCATAGTTTACATTATCATTTCAGGTGCGAAAGACAATCATTATATAATACTTCAACCTAGAAACACAAAGTCTTTGGCGTTAAATTTTCCCTACATATTTTCCTACTTTTCTTCGGGTATTGATTATATTTGAAAACCACAGCATAGGACGTATTCTTCGTGCTTAGCAGAGTTCTGAGGCCGAAATATTGTTTAAGAGTCAATTGATACTGTTATCACTCATTTGAATGATTTCAGGAATTACAAATTTCATGAAAATTCGCTTCATATTCATTTGGTATCTCTCGGCCATAGGAAGCTTTATGTTAGATTTTCCATCATCATACCGTGCATAAAAGACCATCTTTATTTTATGTTTTAATTCTGAAACAAAAGTGTTTTAGCCAACAAATAGACATTATTGAAAGCCACAGGATAGCATCTATTTTCCGCCTGATCCGTTCAAGAAATTCATAAGGATTCGCTTCATACTGATTTGGTATCTGTTGGCGACAGGAAGCGTTATCCCATAGATTACATCATTATTTCAAGAATACAAGACTTTGGTTTCATTAAATTATGAAATAGAGTTTTCCCAACCAATAATTACCCTGCATGTTTTCCTATTTTTTCTTCGGGAAATAAGTCCTGCAATTAAGCATTTGAATGATACAGGATTAGAAAATTTGATACGAATTCGCTTCATAATTTCTTATTTCTCTCGGCCAGATGAAGCATTATGATGTATTTTAGGTTATCATAATAAGTATAAAAGACTTTCGTTATCTTATATTTCAATTTTCAAATAAAAGTGTTTTGCCAAATATTTATCCGGAAATATTTTCTCCATTATCTCTTAATTTCCTTCGGAAAATACATATCCTTCAAAACCGCTACATAACACCTCTCACTCATGCTGAATATGATTTTGGGACACAAAATATTGTTTAGGAGTAACTTCTAATTTCTGATATTAAGCATTTATGTGAAACATGTTTTATGAAAATTCGCTTCACCTTAATTTGTTATCGATCTACCACAGGAATTATAATATTATGGATTACATTACCATATCAAGCGTGAAAGACTACCATAACAATATATTTCAGTTTTGAAACCGTCTTTCGCCTAAAGAGTATTACTTTTTATGTCAAAATGCATTTTGTTTCAAAATTGAAATATAACGTAATGGTTCCTTTCTGTGCGTGATATAATAGTGCAAACTATACCACACTGCTTCCTTTGGCTGACAGATACGAAATACATATGAAGTGAACTCTTATCAAAATTTCAATCCTGTAATGAGTTAAATGTTTAATTAAAAGACTTATCGGCTCCTAGGACTCAACACGAAGAATAGGCCTATATCAAAGTATTAAAAAAATCTACATTTCAAAGAAAACAGGGTAAAATGTAGGGTGATTTCTAGGCCATTTCTCTCTCTCTCTCTCTCTCTCTCTCTCTCTCTCTCTCTCTCTCTCTCTCTCTCTCTCTCTCTCTCTCTCT
>JAUUDZ010071364.1:0-10041 GCA_032361705.1 Panulirus versicolor
ATAAAAGAAGGTGGAGACGCGATGCTTTTAGGAGCTTCTGTTTACTGTATGACAGAGGATGGCGGGAGGCATGTGTTACTGTACTGGACGGATATGCTGATCTTGTAACTTTAAAAACATGAATGATAATGGAGAGAATCATGCTTGATTTAGTTTGTTGCCAAAGGAGTAGTTCATGACAATGCAGTAACAAGTGATATTATGTAACAGATAAGACAAAATTCGATATGAAAATGTGCCTGAGTTCTCTATCTTCAATATGTTACTTGATAGAAAAAAGAGTAAGAAGGTGCATGTGACATTTGTGGATTAAACGGACTTGACTTGTGCAATGCTGAAGTATACACAGGATTGGCAAAGACTGATTGTTTGTAGAATCCATTTACGAAATAAAGGCCGTATCATATCAAGTGCGAATATTAGAGCTGAACTATGGGTAGGTCAGAGATGGCTGGTTTCTAGTTGTATTCCCTGTTTGCACTGTTAGCTTGTGTGTGGTATTACTGCAAAGATCATACAGAGAAAATTTAACCTGAATATACAGGAGAAGAGGGGAGTCTTGGAAGTATTATCATGTGCATGATAAGTGAGGTGGTAGCACATCTGCAGGTTTTAGTGTAGGAGGAAGACATGGAGTTTCAAGACATATAATCAGACATGAACAAAAGAAAAAACATTAAGATTTTGAAAAAATTCCCATATTTTTAACGTCAATGTTTAGAAATAGATAATAGAGACGTGATCAGGTGGTCAAGGAAATATAGATGGCTCTCACGTTCACTGATAAGCTGGGTGGCAGACAACCAGTGTGCTGGTGTACAGAGGACCGAGGGAAGGTGAGGCAGCCCACGTCTGTGTTGCCAGTGAAGCAAAGCGAGAGTACGGAAGGATGGCCACCAGAGGCTGTGGTGCAGATAATAATGTTCCTCAAATGATGGTCAGAGTCTACATGGGTTGAAGGGAGGAAGAACTATTGATAGCCGTATGATGCTGATAACTCACTGGTTGAAGAAATTGAAGTGATAAGAACTAAGATGGTATGGATGTATGAAGAAATGGGTAAGAACTGAAGAAAGAATTGACACACACACACACACACACACACACACACACACACACACACACACATACACACACACACACACACACGTATGGACTTCAATTATAGCAATAGATTTTGCATCATCATCGCCCACTCGGTTTTTTAGAGTAAGTATTTTCTCTTATCCTTTTCCTGTGTATTGTCAAAGTGCGATGAACTGATATAATTGATTGTGCATTATGCGCCAAGTGGTCCAAAGTGCGTCTTAATGAGAGTAATATATCAAGTGAATATCTGTAAACACATGATGATGATGTATGATGATGATGATGATGATGATGATGATGATGATAATGATGAGGACAGGTGCAAGATTCAGTAATAACGCTAACGTATCTCTGGGAATCAGCTAATTAAATCATCGTCATTAACTGAATAAGCAGCTCAGTATCACCAGCTAAGCAAGATCTTTATACCCTTAGCTAACAACAGCTTTTATGTTATATGTTTGCAACAACTTTATGACAACACCGACCAAGACCGTTATGTCAACCGTCGACCAAGGTTGCTGACAACAGCTGACCAAGACTGTTATGTCAGCCGTCGACCAAGGTTGCTGACAACAGCTGACCAAGACTGTTATGTCAGCTGTCGACCAAGGTTGCTGACAACAGCTGACCAAGACTGTTATGTCAACCGTCGACCAAGGTTGCTGACAACAGCTAACCAAGACTGTTATGTCAGCCATCGACCAAGGTTGCTGACAACAGCTGACCAAGAATGTTATGTCAGCCGTCGACCAAGGTTGCTGACAACAGCTGACCAAGACTGGTCCACCAAGACTCATGTCATCAGCCAGAGAGAAAGGTAAGTTACCATGAGAACAAGATAGAAGAGATCAGTATGCCAGCAGTACTGTCGATGGGCCAAGGATTTCAAGTCCGTAAAAAAGAAATGTTTTTCTAAAATGACCATTTTGTTCTGGGGTTTTGTTAATGTAGGACTTGTCCTTACTACCAGTCATCAGAATAATGTTATACATTTGTGGCTGGGGAGGAGAATCATATCCCTGGGAGGAGGGGTGATAGAACACCACCCACATAGCTCCTGTGTTCCCTAAAAGACGATTAAGAGAGGCGAGAGCGGGGAGTGATGATCCCCACCTCCCCCGCCGTCTTTAACTTTCTAAGAGAAAACACAGAAGGAGCCAAGGGAAGATTTTTTTTACCTCAAAAGCTCATTCGTATATCCCTGCTGCTACCTCCGTAAGGCGGGAAACAGTCAAGTATGGAAATGAAAGTTAATAAAAGAAAACAGAGCTTGTATATTATGAGACTACCACAGACATCTGAATCTTGAACTTAATACCCTCAGTACAAATAACTTGCACACATTAATCTGAGAAACTAGTGAACTCACGCAAATAGAGAAGTATAAAGATTTTGAATCATGCAAAAAACTATAATAATGTTTCACATTTAATGAAAATCGCGGAAGGTTCTTGTCACATCGCAGGTGGCAGGTGTGAACACGTATATCTTCCTTTGTCTTGTATCTTGTGAGGATGTTACCTCACGGGAGGAAAGCACTCGCCTAAGTCTTCCAGTTGTGATCCATAACTTAGTGTTGCTTTCTCTTGGAGCGAATCATTCTCATGAAAACTTTGACACGTACAACAGTTTTCCCTTGTGATTATCTATTCTCCCAGCTGGCTCTCTTACTTTAGATTTAGCTTTCCATCTGAAGACCATGAATTAGTGTAACTCTTTCATTAAGCTTGTTTGAGCCATCAACTAACGGTATTATACGTGAAATTTACAACCAGATGTTTTATATTCTGGAGTCGTCACAAACTTCCCCTCTGATGCTGGATGGTTGGTTGTTGGGAATGTTCTTTCCCAGAAATTCTTTAGTATACAGGGTTGGTTGGTGCAGATTTTCAGGGATATATATTTTCCTTTTCTTTCCTTTTGTATCAATATGCAAATAACCACTCTTGTAGAATTCTCCAGTTCTCCAGCAATGCTCTTACTGTTTGAATGCCTCTGCATTCCTTTGTATTCCTTTATATTCTTCTGAATACATACAAAGTTTACATAAAAAATCATTCATGCACATGATACTTCCATGAAATGTTTGCAGAACCCGCTCTGTTGTTCCTTCTCCTCTTACCATGTCCGTCGACGCACTGCATTTCAACATTTAAAAGAAATATTCAAATTCCTACAATTTCCTCCTCAAGGGACTAACGGTTGCAACTTCCTTATTTCTGTTTGTTTCTGATAATTTACTGATGCTTTTCATCGTATTCAAGGCAACAGAAGAGGAGCAAACCTTCATTCAGAATGTTACTGCTCCCGGGCAGCACCTCCCCACTTCCTCACATGCTCCCGGTCAACACCTCCCCACTTCCTCACATGCTCCCGGCCAACACCTCCTCACATGCTCCCGCTCAACACCTCCCCACTTCCTCACATGCTCCCTGTCAACACCTCCCCACTTCCTCACATGCTCCCGGCCAACACCTCCTCACATGCTCCCGGTCAACACCTCCCCACTTCCTCACATGCTCCCGGTCAACACCTCCCCACTTCCTCACATGCTCCCGGCCAACACCTCCCCACCTCCTCACATGCTCCCGGCCAACACCTCCCCGCCTCCTCACATGCTCCCGGCCAACACCTCCCCACCTTCTTACAGTTATCAAGTGGAGGTCACTCCTCCTGCACCGATTGTCCTCCCCAGTAGACCACAGATGTTAAGAACCACCAACAATTCATCACCATTTGCGCACAGTGTCTTTCCACCACCATCAGCTAGTAATGATTTTCAGGTCACTATTAGCTGGAGTAAATTTCTCGCTAACATCAAGAGTGGAAGGATTTCAATAGTCCTCATGTAAAGAGGGACCTGCCACTGCAATCAGTTCTGGAGAAAGCCCACTATAAGCTGTATGAGGAAGCATTCCATCATGAGCTGAAGGAGTACTACATCCTACATCAGATGCAGAGTCACGTCCTACTATCGTCATCTGCAAGCTAACTTCTCACCACCACTATGAACCGTGGAGTGACTCCTCCTCACCATCAACTCCAGGGTGACCCCCTTCGCTGTCAGCTTTAAGAGACCGTCAGTACTGTGAGCAGTACAGTGACCTCCCGCCACCATCATCTGTAAAGTGTCCAGTTAACGTCACCCGCAAAACGACTCCTTGTTAATCTTGTGGTGGTTCCCTCCACTACCAACAAACGCAGAGGAATCTTTTCACATATGAGCCTTAAAAGGACTTTATCACTACCAGCTGTAGAGTGACCTTTCATCCCGTCAACTGTCGTAACTTTCCTTATCATGATACAGAGAATGATCTTAAACCTTCATATGCCTGACCTTTCTGCAGTGCTTATCGTAGACTGGCCGCCTGCCATGACCAACCCAAGTCACTCGGCTGAAAAGTATCTTCCCGCCGCCACCGGCTGTAGACTGACCTTTGTTTACAAAGTGGCTTCCCATTATCATCAGACGCAGGATGACGTGTCACCAACGTCTGTTGTACAGTGACCACCCACCATCAACACCTGTAAGACAATCTCAACCATAACCAGCTCAGAGTATCGATTGATTACCATCAGATGTAGAATGACCTCCCACTGCCATCACCAGTAGAGAACCTCCATCCGCATAACCTGCAGAATGACCCCAAGTCTAGCATCTATCAGCTGGTCTGTTAACTTTCATTGTATTTAGCTTTACCTCATCTACAGGAACATTCTATTACCAGATGACCCGTATGTTCCATCACTTAATACTCGACCTCTAGACTTGGATCTTGTGCCCAACACTCCTGTTCACCGTTAAGGTGTTATTTAACAATAACTGGAAGACTGACGCTGGGCCTCAGCACTGGCATGGATTCTCCGTTATCAAGCGACTGTGTCCTAAAGTGAGGGAAGAGGGTGCTATCCCATGGCCAGGTACAGATGGAGTTACCTGTATGTACTTCGGGTCGTTGTTCCTTTTAAGATCATGAACTAAAATAATCCACCTTAACAAGTGCAGGAAACGTGTAAGGTAAACCTTATGAATTTTCCATCTATTAAACAACCACATAATTATCATCTGAGTCTGTCGTATGATGACGGATTTGCTGGATAAGATTTGTTTCCTGCAGTTCTTGAGATACGCAAGATTTTCTTTCCCAGCTTCTGATTTCTGATTTTCTTTTGTTTACTGAAGCTCGAGGCTGATAAAGCATTTCACATATTTACGTAATCATCTGCATTTTGATATTATAGTACAATGAGTCTCCACCAGAAGTGTGGAACTGTATTACTCTTATATAAGACTACGTGTGAGATTACTTACGGTTAGCCCAAAGGTCCCCAGGTGTATATGACTTTCCTCCAAGTGGCTCAGCCGAATTCTTACACTGCTTCATACACTCATTTCTGGACAGAATCTTTCATCCACATTCCTGTGTGTAACCATCAAAACAAAGACCTACACTTTAGCAGTGGTTACCGGGATAGGTTGCATAATGAAAAAGGTTCCGGTGTTGGTTAAAGTTGTCTGGTCTATACGTAGGTGCAGACGTGGTCCGACCCAGCATGATAAACATCTCCGGAGAAGAAGTCAGTAACTATAGCACTGCCACACTCCGCAGGACTGAAGATCATTATCAAGATGAGGTCTACAGTACTTCACAAATTGTCATGCACATATAGTGTCACATGAATATGAAGACAAATACAAGCATGTGTTCATCCAGACACACACAACACGTACATAACATCAGATACAACTCTGAATGACACCATGCCATAAGCTACAAGGTACATAGCTAGATATTACTTTAGCTTCTGAAGTATTTACACCAAAAACAACCCGGGTCAGGCTGAGACCTGGCAACAAGATCAGCTCGTGAAACAGACTCTCGACTCCTTACTTGGATGTATGATTGGGTCAGGCATTTGGCAGTCTTCACTCTTATCACTTCGTCGTACAGAACATTCTCAGTAAGATTAATGATTACATGATTATCATCAGTTTCATCCTTGGTATGTTGCATCAGTAACTTTCGCTTGTTACTGGTGGATCTAATACTGCAAGTGTAAACATTACGTTTATAAACTTCGTAGTTAGATCCATTACCCTAAGATACATATGCCACAAATTTACTTACATTAGCATTAAATAACCATAGTTTTGCTCACAACATTAAACTCCCGCAGCGCTACGCGCACACCGTCAACAGTTCGTCCAGGACTTTTCAGTAAGAACTGTACATAAACACAGTTATTTGATGAAGGATCAAATCTAACGTATACGTATGTATCAAGTGATCTGGGAACTCATTTGAGAAATAACTGTAAATCATTTAGAGGACCACCACTTAATCAGCTATTCGTAACGTAGTATTTTTCATTTATTCTATGATATCATCAACTTGTAAGAGTAAGAAAATACTCAGCAAGCTTTTTACATCACACTTTAGTACAACACTGTACTTCTTATGTTTGGTCATCGTACCTAGAATAACATACAGAGGTAATGCAGAAGTTCAAGGGAGGACAACAAAGATGATACTGATATTAAGAGCGTTGAGTTACAGAGGGTAGGCCAGAAACCTTAAGTTTGCCTACCACAGAAGAGAGACAACTGAGAGGTGACCTGTGATCGCAGCTTGTATCATTTTCAACCACATTGATGACGTAGACAGTGAACTGTTCTTTGAAGGATGTAAGGATGAAACATCTAGAGACCATACACGAACTTACGCAAAAAACTTGTTGAAAAAATTCAAAGAAGTACTTTTAGAGTATAAAAATGGTGAATGAATGGAATAAACTGAAAGACATGGTTATTGCAGACAGCATAGAGAAGTTTGAAAGAATGAATAAAGATGAATGATATGCAAGAAAGGGGCCTGGAGAGTGTAAAACTCCCTCCTCGTACAGTGCAATAGGTAATAACACACAGCCCACAACCAATCCCAGCTGTTCATCTTCCCCTCGGGTTTGGTCGATAGATAACGTAAGCTGCAGTGTGCGTGTGTGTGTGTGTGTATGTATGTGTGTGTGTGTGTGTGTGTGTGTGTGTGTGTGTGTGTGTGTGTGTGTGTGTGTGAGCTTAAGAGGAAAGACATAGCACACGTTTAGAAGCAGGACAACATGAGTCTAAAGCTTTCTCCACACAACACTGCAATCACTACAAACTGCTACAAGAACATCCAACTCGCGAGCATTGTGATAGATAAATGTATATCATACATCATCTTCAAGCTTTTCTCCCGCCTGGCAAGTAAATCAGTTGCTTCTTATGGATGACACAGCTTTGGTCGTAGACTCAAGAGGGAAGCTGCAGTAGCAGGTGGGTGAGGTTGGGAGGGTGTGTGAATGGAGGAAGTTGAGAAATAATCTGAATGTAAGGAAAGTAGTGAAATGTAACAACAGCTGGGTGAGACAAGACGGGTTAGGTGTGAGTTTGAACGGAAAGAATCTAGAAGTGGAGTGATTTAGTTACATACCTGGAAAATAAACATGGCAGTTGAAGGAACTATGAGAGCTGAAGTGAGGTATAAGTGGGAGAGGGGCAAAGGTTGTGGGTGCACTGAGTGTGGAAGGAGAGATCATCGTCTGTTAGGGAAAAGATGGGTATGTTTGTAGTAGGTATGGTGGCCCCGACCGAGTTGTATGGATGCCATACTTGGGCCCTAAATGTAAAAGGACAGAGGAGAATGAATGTGCTGGAGATGATCTGCCTGAGGGCAATACGTGGTGCTGGGAGGCTTAACTGTGGAAGTAATGGGTCTAAACCCACTCTGATTGAGAGAACTGACAAGTTGCATTGAACTGCTTTGGACGTATGAATACGATAAGTGAAGAATGAATAAAAAGTAGCCACATGAAAGAGTGGAGGAAACGGGAAGTGGTGACCGAGAAGGATATGGAGCGGTGTAGAACATACTGTTAAGAAAGTCTACAGTCTACCATTACCTCTTCGATGTTATGGTTTCATTCAGTTGCTGGGCTGGTCCTTCCCCTCCATTGTCTTTTTCTCTATTTCTGTTATCATATATTCCTGTAGGAGAGCCACGTGTGATGTAACATCCTTGTTAAGCCTTACTTCAAATATACGTAAGCTAAATATCTGTCTCTCTCACCTACACGATCCTTAGCTTCAAGTTCCTAGCTATTTTGCACTATTCCATCAGTGTTTATATCTATAGACCTTAACGCAGCCCATACATCGCTGTTTTGTTCCACTACCGCTGAAGCCGGGGTCTCTCTCTCTCTCTCTCTCTCTCTCTCTCTCTCTCTCTCTCTCTCTCTCTCTCTCTCTAGTTTATCACAATTTTTACCCTCTAGAATTTCTAAATTTTTCTATTTCCACCTTTGTTGTTTTCTTTTTATATTATCACTGTCTGCTGGCTTTCAGGCTTGCCTTAAGACCTCCTCCATTTTGAGTGAGACTTTTAATGTGTTCGCTTTCTCTGCTGTACAGCCTTCTTGTCCAACCTGTCGTACGTCTTTAATCATTTCCTTCGTGCCTTCACCTTCCAGTATCCTCAAGATTATCTTTTCCTGCTTTGTGAGTAGTATCATTCTTGGGTTTATTATGTTCATCACGTAGTTTACATGTCTTTATCTCACGTTTCTTTGATTTGAATCATTGACCGCAGTCTCCTTCAGTCAAGTTCATTCACTCCAGAGTCAGTCATTCTTCAAACACCCAACACCAAAGCTTTGATGTTTTCAATCACATGAAATATTACTGACTATTTTTCTCAGCAAATTCATCAGTTTTATCTTTCTTTTTTTCTTCCCTATTTTCTACCATCAGGCATCCTCTGCCTAACGTAACAGATGGAAATGCTGTAGATCATTCATGGCAACTTTCCTTTTTTCTGTCATTATAGTTTTAGTTTTCCTTTTGTTGAGTGGTTTTCCTCGCGCAACCTCGTCCCACTAATGGCTGTCTTCTTAACCTCTTCTCATATCTCCGTTCTTTGGTGGTTGTACCGCATCTCCTCCCATGTATCTCATCCCGAAGGCCTTGCATCATCTCTCTCCTGCCATCCACAGACATCACCAATCTAGGAAGGTCGTCAGCCTTAATTGGAAATTTGCTTCTACTGCCTTCGTGATCCTAGTTCAGACGCATAAGAGAAATCATCCACACTTCTACTCGTTGGTTTACTCAATATTCACTCACTATGTTCTTTTTCCTCGGTATTTTTTCTTTTCTCTTTTAACTATAATGACCAAATATAACCCTCTCGCTCATCAACTCAGGCCGTTTCAGCATCATTATACCTTGTAGCTTCATTGATAATTAACGAGTACAATCATTTATCAAACTTTAAGTCTGTGTACACTTCTGTGGGGATGATAGCACAACTTCCGCACTCCTACCTCTGGTATCTTTCTCGTCCCAAATTTGTCCTCCTACATCACAAATTTTCCCTCCGCCATTTGGCAACAATTTCTTGTCACCCTTGATACATCTTTGCTGTGCCCTATCAATAGTCATGCAAGATGATTCTCATAGTAAATATGTTTATATTAAGTATGGTGCAGATATTTACTTGCTAATCTTTAGTTGTTACCGGCTAATAAATCCAATAACGTACATACTTTTCATCTTTGCAGAAATTTGGATCGATGGTTGTATACTCTACGTTTGTTGGCCAGAGTCACAGTGTTGCCCAGTTATCAAATATTTTTCTATGAATTTCTTTGCATTCGAATTTCAATTTTTGCTCTCGATCTCCAATTCCAACGTACCTGAATATCTGAATTTCCTACAGCGCCGTAGCCAAACTTGTTCTCTGTGGTAAACGTCCAAGTATAACGCTCAAAATTGTAAAGTAACTTGAAAGCCTTCCCTAAGTTCCTGCGTGATGCACGTTGCTCTCGCTGACATTTACTCCTTAACTTTTACCGAGGATTTTACTGAATAATCTGTGACCGACGCTGTAGATATATATACATATATAAATA
>JAUUDZ010071374.1:0-10041 GCA_032361705.1 Panulirus versicolor
TTACATATATTTTACATTTATTATAACTGATTGTCATCTCCTGTGTCAGTGAGGTAGCCCTAGGAGACAGACAAAGAATAGCCTATCCACTTATATACACATAAATGCCCATACACACACATATACAAATCAACATATACATACACAGATATATACATATATACACATGTACATATTCATCCTTGCTTGCCTTCATCCATTCCTGGCACCACCCTGCCCCACAGGAAAGAGCATTGCTACTCCCCGCATCAGCGAGGAAGTGCCAGGAAAACAGACAAAAAAGGCCACATTCATTCACACTCAGTCTCTAGCTGTCATGTGTAATGCATCGAAACCACAGCTCCCTATCCACATTCAGGCCTCACAGACCTTTCCATGGTTTACCCCAGATATTTCAAGTGCCCTGGTTCAATTCACTGACAGCACGTTGACCCCGGTACACCACACCATTCCAATTCACTTTATTCCTTGCATGTCTCTCACCCTCCTGTATGTTCAGACCCCGATTGCTCATAATCTTTTTCACTCCATCCTTCCACCTCCAGTTTGGTCTCCTGCTTCTCCTTGTTCCCTCCACTTCTAACACATATATCTTCTTTGTCAATCTTTCCTCACTCATTCTCTCCATATGTTCAAATCATTTCAACACATACTCCTCTGCTCTCTCAACCACACTCTTTTTTTTTTTATTTCCATATATCTCTCTTACCCTTTCATTCCTTACTTGATCAAACCACCTCACACCACATACTGTCCTCAAACATTTCATTTCCAGCACATCCACCCTCCTCTGTACAACCCTATGTATAGCCCAAGCCTTGCAACCACATAATATTGTTGGAACTACTTTTCCTTCAAACATACCCATTTTTGCTCTCCGAGATAATGTTCTCTCCTTCCATACATTCTTCAACGCTCCAAGAACCTTCGCTCCCTCTCCCACCCTGTGACTTACTTCTGTTTCCATGGTTCCATTTGCTGCTAAGTCCACTCCCAGATATAAACACTTAACTTTCTCAATTTTGTTTTCCATTAACACTTGCATCCCAATACACTTGTCCCTCAACCCTAGTGAACCTAAAGACATTGCTCTTATTCACATGCACTCTTGCCTTTCTCCTTTCACACACTTTTCCAAACTTAGTCACCAGCTTATTCAGTTTCTCACCCAAATCAGCCACCAGAGTTGTATCATTGGCAAACAACATCTGACTCACTCCCCAGGCCTTCTCACCCCCAACTTCATTTGTATGGCCACAGGATTCTCACAGATACATCAACAGCTAAAAATAAAATGAAAACTGACAAAAAGCAGCAGGTGTGTCATCTACATGCAGATACAAAAAGTAAATATATGCCTGAGTAGTGCATAAAGATTCTTTCAAATACTAATCTACGGCAAGTGCAAATATAACAAATCATGGTACTTTGCCAAACCTATTTCTAAAAGTGAATAAATCATTATAAAACAACTTGGCACCTTAATCATGCTCTAGAAAATTTAAACTAACATAAATGAAAAGATTTGCTTCGAAGGACTAAGAATCAAGACTTTACCTGGTCGGGAGAGAGTGAAGAATCTCCTCCAGCATTCCTTTCCTGATTCTGTGCTGATCGTTCACTCTTGCAGGCATTGTGATAGTCAGCTCGACTCTTGTTTACCTTTTCTAATAGCTTAGCCCAAGGTTTCTGTGCTTTTTTGAACATGTCTTCAATATCTTTTTTTTCCTTTAGTTGTCCCATCATAGACTGAAAAGCATGATAAACAAATTCTGTATACTATAAAAAAATGATACCTCAATTAATTTGAGATAACTCATAAAATGACAGATGAATGCAGTACATTTGCTTTCAAAATAAATCACAAGTGAAACATGAATCTATGAAAAAATGGTTGTAATCTACACTGAAGTAAAATGTGAGGTGTCTGATACAGTGTTAGGAGTTAGTAGCAACACAACCACATCTCAAGCAAAATGACAAGAGCACAAGATTATAAAGCAGAAAAGAGAAATCTCTCTCATGTCCACACAGCTCTGCCTATAGATACACAAAATCACAAATAGAGTTGTGAAAAGTTTCAAGGATAAATGATGAGTTCATTCCTTCAAAACATCTAGTTTTATCACTATGATGAAGTGAGAGATGTAATGGCTGATATAGGAGAAGGGATAATGAAATACTAATGCTGAAAGATGGCTCAAGAGTTACAAAATCCCAAAAGAGCAAGTAATGGTAATATAGGAAAGAAAATGAAAACATATAAAGATAGGAAGTTTAGATGACTCTGTATGAAAGTGAAGAACTTTTATATGAAGGATAAGCAAGATCACAAAGCCAATCAGATCACTTCACTCCAATCCGAGCTTGCAAAAACAATTAAGTATAAAACGAATGAATTGGTGTTCATGATGAAAATAAGTATCAATATAAAAGAATGGCAAAAAGTACATCTGAATAAGGTCGACAATGGTCAATATGGTAGTCTACTGTACGAGAGGACGAATGTTTTGGGACACAATAATGGGGTAAAAGGAGTGAGATAATTTAGCATCTGGAAACGATACAAATGAAAATCCTGTGAGTCAAGTGAATATGCAAAATATGCTCTTCTAAAAGATGTGAATTAAATCCATTGGACTATAATACTTTCAAGACTTATCTAATCACACAGAGGGTTGAAAAGCTCTATCCTAGGGTTGTTTTATGAATATATAAAACAAAAATATCAAAGTTTGGATTAAAGCTGTGCCAAACTCCACTGCAAAAGACTCTTGAAGAACACTTATCCTTGTAATGAAAAAGATGGGAAGGGAGATGACAGCATCCTCAGAATATGATGCCAGTAAATTTTGGAAAGCTTTCCAAGTTGATTAATATTGTTTTGCCACAGAAGCTTTAATGTATTTAGCGTCATCTAATGCAAAGCTTATGAAGTAACTGATGTAGATTTAATAAAAGAAAATCCAAATGCAGAACATCTAAGCCTCTGTTTCTAGCAGCTATGGTATGTGTTCTAATATTTTTCATGGGTGAAAAAAAGACTTGAAGTAGAGTATGCACTCTCATTATAAACATGCTGACTTGGGAAGGTAGTCCTGAGGTTATCCACTGAAATGCCTATTTGCCTAAAGCTACCTCAACTGTGGGAAGTCAACTAAGGGTGGGAATTCACCCACTTGCTTCAAGTCCCTTGAAGGTATCTTGCTGAAACATGAACCTCTCCTCTGGTGGAGAAAGAGTCTACTTAGTCATCTTTAAAGGAGAAAAAGAGTGACAATTTTCCTGATTCAACAAACTCTGTTTTGTTGTTGTTGTGTTGTCCAAAACATGGTTAATTCTATCTCAATTCTCTTTGGTATAATTTTCTCTTAAGAGTAAGAGATGAGCAGTTCTTGTAAATGATGGGTAGCTGACTTTATTTGTTTTCCTATGAGCCTCCGTATACATGCCCTATGAATGAATGGCAATCTCATCATTTTTCTGCGGAATTCAGCAAAACTTAAGGAAAGAACTTCTCAGAACAAGGAGTAATGTGTACCATTCCTCTACATAAGGGGTAGTGACTGAAAAGCAGGCTTTTCTATCTTATTACATCCTATTTAAAGGGACACAGTATCTGCAAAGCATTTTTCTCCAATGGCTGTCATCATGCAGCTCTCAACTGACTGACTCTCAGAAAACACAGAGAATGGGAATGATTATTTTCTTGAGGTTGACTCGACTCATTTGTCCTTCTAGTGTCCCAAACTGATCTCACAGCCAAATGGTCTTTAGGTTCGGTATCAACAAGGGTCAATTGTACTACAAAATCCCTTAAAACAAGAAATAGGTTTTATCCTGACAAGACAAATATTCTTCAACTGAAGATACCAATTCTTGGAGATCGTATAGAAATGCCAAAATATCTATATGGTACTAAACCTTATTGTGTAATTTTATGGTATTTACTGTATGAGTGAAAATGGACTAGGCATAGCCCCAACAGCACGGCTATAAGTTGCAACCTCATATGTTCACAGGAAGGCTGTAAAGTTGTAACCTCATGTGTTTTATCAGGAAACCTAGGTACTTCCTAAACCTTTTATCTAGGGAAACATGCTTATTTGCATCCTGGGTGTCTATGCTGATCATAAACAAGTCCTGAGGCAGAACCTGTTTTACCTTTTCAAAGGTAAATTTATTTAGAGCTGAGATGTCAAGAATCCAAGTTTATGGTCAATTCTTTCAGCCATTGGAAGGAAAATATTGTTGTGTTCAATTCCTTTCACTCTTTTTATCACCCTCTTGTTCATCAGACGCTAAACAGTCTGTTAGTATGAGGGTCAAAGGTTGACATGCGAGTGAGAGAATCCACAACTAAGCCTCTGACATACTTTCTTAATCGTAGCATTTTCTGGCTTCACCTGTGAGAAATACCTCAACCTTCCCTTAACTGGCAATGAGCTACTGAGCATATGAGACCCCATGAGGTCTATCTTTGGCATGAAATCCCATTCTTTCTTTATTGGACTTCAGGATTTCATGGAACTTCCGTACCTCCTGTTTTCCCTTATAAAGAAAGACCTGCTTCAACTTTCTGCTCTGTCTTTTTGATTCTGTGAGAGGAATATCAATACTCCCACAAAAATTTTAAGTGGACTGATTCACATACGCTCATATTGTTTACTTAAGTGAAAACAAGTTTCATCTCCTAAGCTTTCTCTATTACTTCAATGCTAAGAATGGAAATATATCCAAAAAGAACTTTGTCTCAGCTGATTTAATGGTTTAAGTAGTCTCTTTTGCGACAGGGGAAACAAGGCAACTGTGACAACTCTGGGGATGAGCAATGGAGTTGATGTAATTCTATCGCAAAGCTTGACAACAAGCCTCAGACACATAGAGATAATCTTTTTTGATTCCAGAACAGTTTATGGCCAAATCACCAAAGCATTGGTTACTTGCGAGAAACCTGACTTAAACCATTCATGCCTCCATATGGATATTTACATGAAATGAACAAGGCCTCTGGATGGATATGTACACACTGAGTTTCACTCCACGTTTTTAGGGCCAAGCATCGAGCCTGACTGGTGGCTGGGGTGGTGTGAGTGATAATTTCAGTCATCCTTCAGCCATGCCTATGACAGCTCATTTGTGTGAATTTTCTAGGGAAGGGAAATGAGTAGATATCAGCTAGATTTTTGGGCCCAGTGAGGTGACTGTTTTGGAACGAGCTGTCTGAGTGCCTGCAATTTTGATGTGAAAGATCAAGTATTACTGATGGGTCATTTGAATGTGAGTGGGTAATGTGGCAGTTGATGGTACAATTTGGGAAAGGCATGGGGTTCCCAGTGTTGTGAATGAAAATGGTGAACAGCTTGTGTAGTCGCATGCTGCAAAAGGACTGGCAATTGGGAAGACCTGGTTTAATAACAGGGACATATATAGGTATATATGGGTGAAAGGGGCAGAGGGTAAGCAGGCAAGAATGGATTATGTACTAACTGATAGGCATGCCAAAGAGGGTTTCTTGGATGTGATGTGAACATGGCTGTTCTGAAACTTCATACATGAACATGACAGACAATAACTGCTCTCTCTCACTTAACAGGGTGTATTCTTAAGATATCTACAAGCAGTATGAAAACTGTAAGATAGAAAAATAGATTCATGAGCAAATTGCGTCTGGAAACCTTGAGAGAGTTCAGGGTGGGTAAGGGTGGAAACACTAAGACCTTACTACCTATTATAAGAGGGAAGCCAGTACTCATTTAATGTGCTCATGAGATTAATCCCATCAATACAGCTGCAGTATTTGGAGGATATAATGTATAGTCCAACCCTTTCATCTTTTTAGTGTTGCAGACAACTTTCTGAGACCTGATTACTAAAACAACTTTCTGAGACCTGATTACTAAATAAACAGCTGACACTGATGACACATAAAAATTTATCAACTTTTTTTACCTTGTGAAAATTATCCCTTTGCCACTGTTTGACATTGCTATGGACGTCATTGATAAGGTTTTCTTTGACACGCATGTGAAGATCGCATCTCTGCTCTGCTTCCATCAAAACACCTTTCCATGCTGCCTCAGTAGTGCCATATTCAGGACCTGATGATGCATTTTCGGTAGTACAATAAAAATACAGTAAATTCCTTCAATATCAATAAAACTGATAGCACTGAAAACCTTCTAAAGCTATAATATCATACCAACAAAATCATGAAATGATTGAAACCACATACTCACCCTTCTCTATGATGTTGTTCCATTTTTTTGCCCATTCTTTAAGATTCTTCGCATATATTTTTTCAATTTCTGCTCTTTCTGACACTAATTTCATAAGGTCATCACATAATCTATTTCCATCCTCAATTCTTTTTGTTGTTCGTTTGTAGTTGCCCACCTGCATAACACATTTGTATCAAACATTTGATAAAGTAAATATTGCTAAGGTACAGTAATCAGGGATGGAAATTGATTTTACAGGACACAAAGTATTTATCATATCAAACTTAAAATTAGCACAACTTCTCTTCCTTATCAAGGGTTTCAATATATGAATCTTAACATACATGAAGTGGGAACTTGAATGTTTAATATTCATTTATCTCTAGTACATCAAAACAAGAAGATCATTTAAAATGGGAATCATGTTGCTAATACTGGAAGCAGTACATAGCTAGGAAAAATTGATATATACAACAAAAAGTATTTAGCGTTAACAGGAGATGACTTACTTCCCAGAAGGAGTCTGAGGTGGCATAAATGGCATTTTCATCACTGTGATGTGACATGGTACCAGTGGTGTTGCCGCCCCTACTGAGCTGTCACCTTTCTGCCTCCTACTGCTATTCTGCTGTGGTGATCTTCATGCACTCCTGCAACACAAAACACACAAATGACTACATGCAATTATTCTAGCATACATGATCTGTATAGATCTGTATACTGTAACATTAATACATAACCATTACCGTCACCAAGTTTCCTATTTACATCAGTATACCTCACGTAATTTTCAAGGGACAGCGAGGGACTAGTGATGCTGGCAGTGAACAAAGAAGCATAAGTGATGCTGGCAGTAAATGTAAGCTAATGTGATGATGGTAGGACTCATTAAGACACAAATGAAGATGACAGTGAACAGTGAGGCATAAGTGATGCTGACAGTGACTAGTGAAGGCTTAGTGACAAGGGAAGAGAACAGTAAGGGAAAAGTAATGCAGGCAGTGAACAGTGAGGGACAAGTGATGCTGGAGAACAGAAGCTTGAGTGATACGGGTAATTTACAATAAGGCACAAGTGATGCTGGTGGTGAACAGTGAGAGATGAGTGATGCTGGCAGTGAACAGCGAGAGACGAGTGATGCTGGCAGTGAACAGCGAGAGACGAGTGATGCTGGAAGTGAACAGTGTGAGACGAGTGATGCTGGCAGTGAACAGTGAGAGACGAGTGATCTTGACAGTGAACAGTGAGACGAGTGATGTTGGCATTGACTACTGAGGCACAAGTGATGATAGAAGTAAACAGTAAGACACAAGTGAACAGTGAGGCATGAAGAAAGCAGGTAGTAAACAGAGGCACAAGTGATTCTTGGGATGAACAGTGTGGGATGAGTGATTCTGGCGGGGGAAAGTGATGAATAATGCTGAAAGAGAACAGTGAGGCTTGAGTGATGGTGGCAATAGAAAGCGAAGCTGGCAAATGAACAGTAAGGCATAAGTCATGCTGGCTCAGTGAACAGTGAGGGGCAAGTGATGCTGGAGAACAGAGGCATGAGTCATACTGGCACTGAAGGGTGAGTCATGAGTAATGCTGGCAGTGAACAAGAGAGCAAAAAAAAAAAAAGCTGACAGTGAGCAGTGGCAAAAGGTATGCTAGCAGTAAACAAACAGTGAGGCAGTGGAGGGTTGACAGTGAACAATGTAGGACAAATGATGCTGGATGTAAACAATCGTGTGGGATGAGTGATGCTGGCAATGAACAATGAGCGACCAGTGATGCTGACAGTGAACTGTGAGGCGTGAGCGACGCTAGCAGTGACGAGTGAGGGGCCAATGAAGGCGACAGTGAAACGAATCAACCTGGCAAGTGGTGGTTAAGCTCAAACACAAACATACATCTTGAATATCTTGAATCAAGTTCTGTCCACATTTACATGGAAGCTGGGGGTTTGGTCATTCACTTGATATATTTCAATGACAGATTAAGCCCCAGTAAAGCGAGTGGAGGAATGTTAGAACACTCGGACTCAGAACCTATATCACTGTTTCGACCTGAGGGTATGCACGACCATACGTCAGTACGTTTGTACATGACATAGGACTCATAACAGATAAATGATACTAGTGAAGGTTGAGAAAACAATGTCGAGGGGGGGGAGGAGGAGGGGGAGGAGGGGGGGGGGTTTAGATGCCCTTAAAATAAGTCTAAATCAGAGTGGAATGTGTGAGCCGGGTTGTTCGTGGCAACCAATAGCGTAACTCTAATCTAACCAAAGGGAGGCAAAGGCTTGTTGGCCCAGTCACGTCCACCTCCCTGCTTGGCCTTACACATCACCTCAGACAATAAGTGCTGGCCCCATTCCCAGCCAGGATAAACAGTGTGGTTCATGCGTCGGCTCGCCAGTACAGCTTACCAACCACGGCTGTCGGTGTGTGGGGGTGTATGTGGGAAGGGCCAGTGTGAGAACAGGTGGACCCATGGTGGTGTGGGGTGAGTGTGGGGAGGGGAGTCAGTGTGAGAGTGGATGACCCCCCCCCCAAGGGTGTTGTATGGAGAGTGAGGCCCAGTGTGAGTGTGGGGGCGTGTGCGTCCAGTGTGGGGTGAGTGGGCCGTCCCACGTATTTGGTGAGAGGGTGTGGCCGGATGGGATGGGTTATAATAGAATAACCACTGTAGCACACCTCCCACAAAGCTTCCGCAACACACGGCAAAAGCACACACAACCACATCACTAACTACCCCATTTCTTGACCTCAAAGCTGCATTTGATATCGCTAACAGGCCAGTTATGTTGTACGAGTCAGCGAAAATGGACGCAGGTGACCGGCTCTTGCACTGGATGCTTGGCTCCCTCCCTAACAGAGTGTCAAGTGTACTGTTACAAGGATATGAAAGTGAAGTTACACACATCCAACTTGGCCCTGCTCAAGGTGGCGTGTATACACAGCAATGCCTTACTTAAGTCGATCCCAGAAAGTCCCACAAATACCATTATTTGTTATGCTGATGATGATAATCTTGTACACGCCAAAACATATGGTGTCATGCAAAGTGTTCATACACACAGAGAGATAAATCCAAGATCTTCCACTATGGAATAGGTAACAAGAGGAGCGGACCGTCTTAACAAATTTATAAAGGAGACTGTGTCTCCTCCTTTCAATATATTGTATTTCAGTCCCATGTACAGCGGCTGGTATACAAAAACTACATCGACAATGTACAGATACAATAAGAGCAGTGGGATCTATGGCAGCGTCCAATCACAGTTACAAAAATCTGATCTATTAAAATGATGTGTTACACCTTATTTATATTTGGTCTTTAATATCACGCCCCAATGTTAGTCCACCAAAACAGCAAAGCCATCAACGGACGTGAACAAAAAAAGTAACAGGAGGCCTGAAGAACCATATGTGTGTGTGTGTGTGTGTGTGTGTGTGTGTGTGTGTGCTTGCATGAAGCAATTCACATCAGTACTCCACATGCAGAGAGAAAGAACTTGGTATTCCCAGCCATCAGAAGAGAATGCTTGAAGTTAATCTTACATGATTACGAATGAAACTTGAGTGTGGCGCATCACACACACACACACATTGTTGGGTCTAGAGAACAGTGTACAAAATGACCCTAAATGGTTCCACATACCAGCCACGACCACACCTGTACATCACTGTAAACCATACATCATCACACCTGTACATCACTGTAAACCATACATTATCACTGCACGACCACACCTGTATATCACTGTAAACCATACATCACTGCACGACCACATACTTTTGGGGCAAACACAGTGATGAGATAAGATATGATAAGG
>JAUUDZ010071406.1:0-10041 GCA_032361705.1 Panulirus versicolor
AAGGGGGCCAGGTGAGGATATTCCCTCAAAGGCCCAGTCCTCTGTTCTTAACGCTACCTCGCTAATGTGGGAAATGGTGAATAGTATGAAAGAAAGAAAAGAAAAAGAAAGATTATATATATATATATATATATATATATATATATATATATATGAGTGGATGGGCCATTATACATCTGTTTCCTAGGGGATACCTCGCTGATGTGGGAAACAGCAATCAGGTATAATAAATAAATATATTCTGATGTACAATTTCAAATTTGTTTGCTGTCATCCATTCCCAATATCATCCTATCCCTCTAGAAACAACATAAATGCATGAGAAAAAGAAAGAAACAAAAAGATAACAAATACATGTTTTTTTTATTCCCAACACCTGATTGCCATCCCCTGTATCAGCGAGGAAGCACCAGGAAACAGACAAAGAATGAATACATCTGCGCATCATGTGTAATCCACCAAAACTACAGCTCCCTATCCACATCCACACCCCACAGACCTTTCCATGGTTTACACCAGATGTTTCACATGCCCTGGTTTAGTTCATTGTCACCATGTCGTCCCCAGTATACCACATCGTTCCAATTCACTCTACTCCTTGCATGCCTCTCACCCTCCCGTAAGTTCAGGCCCCGATCACTGAAAATCTTTTTCACTCTGTCCTTCCACCTCTAGTTTGGTCTCCCACTTATTGTTCCCTCCACCTCTGACACACATATCCTCTTTGCCAATCTTTCCTCACTCATTTTCACCACACATCCAAACCATTTCAACACACCCTCTTCTGCTCTCTCAGCCACGCTCTTTATTTCCACACATCTCTCTGACCCTTTCATTACTTACTCGATCAAACCATCTCACACCACATATTGTCCCTAATCATTTCATTTCCAACACATCCACCCTCCTTGGTACAACCCTATTTATAGCCCATGCCTCAAAGCCATGTAGTATTACTGAAACTACTATTCCTTCAAATATTCTCATTTTTGCTGCCCGAGTTACTGTTCTCTCCTTCCACACATTCTTCATTGCTCCAGTGCTCCCAGAAGCTTCCCCCCCTCCCTCACTGTGACTACAAGCCAGTCTCACTAACGAGGGTGATGTGTAAGACTCTGGGAAAGCATATTAGAGAGCAAGAGGATGACTTTATGCAGAGGAGAAATTTCATAAGTGAAAGACAGCATGGTTTTTGGAAAAGGTGGAAACTAACTATCCTCTTACCATTTTAAGAGAAAGTGAAATCATTCCTGGACAAAAAGGAAGGCTGGGTGGACTGTCTGTATCTGGGTTGCAGAAGGAATTTGGCACAAACCACATAGAAGGCTGATTATGAAGCTGAATCACTAGGTACGAATAAAGGGGGAAACTCCTTTCTTGGACATATTATCTCATTAGGAGGAAACAAAGGACATGTCAAAGGAGCCTTTTCAGAGTGGGATGAGGTGACCAGCAGAGTGCCATAGGGTTAAGCTCTTGGCCCATCACTCTTCTTGATCTACATTAATAACTTGTCTGAAGGCACAGAATCCTACCTGAATACATTTGATGATGCAAAAGTCATGAGTTATGTGAAAAGTGAGGAGGACTGCATCAATTTACAAGGGGATCTAAACAGGCTCCAAAGTTGGTTTGAAATATGATTGATGAAAGTCAACTGTAGAAAATATAAAATAATGAAGATGGTACAAAGTGAAGGATGACCTCAATGTGATTATTATCTAGCAAGAAGTAATTTTCGAGATTCTGTATGGGAGAGGGACTTGAGAATAGACATCATCCCTAGCCTGTCATCAGAGTTCCATACTAAGAGAAGAGGTAAGGACTATCTGCTCAGAAATATCAGAATAGTTTTCAAGTATATGGATAAAGAAACACTTGGCAAGCTATTCATATCCTACAAAAGGCCAAAACAAGAATATGCCTCTCAAGTTTGGTTACCATATCTAAAGAAGTATAAAGAACTCAGAGAAGATCCACAAGAGGGCAACAAAGATGGTACCAAAATTAAGAGAGCTAAGCTATGGGGTAAGACTGGAGGATATAAGTTTATCCACCTTGGAAGAGAGAAGAGCAAGAGGTGACCTCATCACAACCTTCAAGTTTCAAAATAATTCAGTGAAGTAGTTAGTGGACAGTACTTCTGAGAGATGTACAAAAAGAGGAACCATAGGACATAACAGGAAAGTAAGAAACTTGTAAATATGGATGTACAGAAATACTTTTATAATATATAAGTGGTGGATAACTGGAACAGAATGGCTGAGGACATGGTTAAGCAGACAGCATACACAAAATTAAAGAGGTTGTATGAGAGCAGAGAGTGTTACAGAGATGGGGCCACCACAAGTGTAAAACTCCTCTTCCCATACAGCACAAACAGTAACTAGGTAATCACAGGTATTCAAGTGTGCTGCTGTACGTCCTGTCACATCATGTCTCACACATTTTGTTTTATTTTTTCTTAAGGCACTCATATTTACAAAAAAGCTCAACATAAATTGGAAATGCAGCTTTTATCATGACAATGAATGGGTTACTTACCTGGGAGTGGATGTGTAGTGGATGGAACTACAGGGCTGAACATCACAAGGTAGAAGAGGGGCCTAAGTTCCTGGTGTTGCATTAAGGAGTATGTGGAGGGAGAAGTTGGTGGCTATTTGGGCAAAGTCTGAAGGTACAGTAATCCTGACACTGTTCTATGGATGCGAATCTTGGGCCATGAATGCAAAAGAAAGGAAGGGAATTATCATGTTGGAAGTGCCTGGGGATATGTGGTGTAAGGTTCATTGATCATGTAAGGAATAACAGTGTAAGTGAAGTATGACAGTAAGCACAGTCTGAATAAAAGAGCTGACCAGGGTGTGCTGAAATGATTCTGACATATAGAAAGGATGAGTGAAGAAAGACTAATGATGGGGATCAATGTGTTTGGAGGGAAAGGACCATTAAGGGAAACCTACCTATCTACAAAAAGATTTTGCCAAAACAATTGCACTAGGACACAATGTTTATTGCATGTCTTGATTGCAGAATTATACCATTTCTCTCAGCCAATACTTGTGTATAATTATCAATTTGAGTTCATCGTGGACCACCCTTAGCCACAATTCTAGTCTTCTTTATGATGTATTTGTAGTCATTCTCTGCATGTTTCTTATTTCTTCTGGTATTGCATAAAATAATCTTTCAATTTTTTTTATGATTATCCATTTATTTTTGTCAGATATATTCTAAGTATGTTTCCATATACCACACCTGATCTGATAATTCTGATCTTCCTTGCTGAGATGCAATATAAGATGCATGTATGCGTTATTGGGGGTGATGTGGTGCCAATAGCCTGACTGACATGGGCATCTGAAGCAGTCAAGGAAAACCATGTAGCAGTCTGTGGGGCATGGCAATGGATGATAGGCTCTGATTTTGGTACTTATATGTGACAACTAAAGACTGGTTAAGCATAAATGAAGCAATTGTTCATCTATTCCTAATGCTACCTCACTAAGGTAGGAGAGGCAATTATGTATGAAAAAAAAATCCACAGAATATTAGGAATCACCAGAAATGATATGCTTGATGAGCAATTTAACTAGCAATAAAAACTCTCAACACTTACTGAGAAACTAATATACGTGTCACAGAAGAGGTAAAGTATGAATGTTTCCTTGGGCATCTCTGAAACCATATTCTTTGAATCAACATTTCATTTGTTTATAATGACCAGGGATAAATCTTTAACATTTTGGGGGTTCACCATGTGTGGTACTGACCCTGACATCTTCATACTTACCTTAACATAATTAGAGTATCCTGTGTACCTTAAAAAGCAGTACCCACTTATGATGCTCACCAGACTGCCTGTCACCTTACCACTTCAAGATCATATTTTCAATTGGCCATGTAACTGAAATCATCTAAGCCATGAAATACAATTCATCACTAGCTCACGAAGGCAGTTTTACTTGTTAATTGCAAAATGTGCAGTTAATGTAACTGTCATATCACAATGTTACAAGGTGAACAAAATTCAAAATTAATAATGTATGCCATTGTTTCACACCTACTTTACAATATACCAATACAACAGACTTCAACAACTTCAGTAACAATTCTCCAACTATCTTTCGAGATTACTCCTGTGACACTAGTGTCATACTTATAAGAGGGACTCGTATTTCTCGAATGAAATGTGCCAAAATATGATGTTTGCAGAGAAGACTTATACTTGAAAGGGTTCACCAAAAACGTGTGTGTTTGTGTGTGTGTGTGTAAACACTTTTGTAAGTATACAGCAAGGAAATGTGCTGTATTTATTGTCACAGTATTGCAGAAGCAAAAATTAAATTCTAGTGTCTATATATAAACAGCTACACATCTGCATGGAATGTTTAAATAAAGTCTTTTTTTAAATAATCAGAATGGGCAAAGTGCCCAAATAAGTAGCAGACATGCAGGTACAGGAAGTAAACCAGCCTAGGTTGGTGTTGGAACATACAGTTTTATAACCAAATTTCAGTTAACTGAACATAATTCTAATAGTCTGATGACAGTGAAGTGCGAGTCCCACCAGATATGATAAATCTCCAAGCATGTCACTGTTGCAGGTCCTGATACTGCCTAAAAAATAGAAGTAAACTTCTTAAACACAGTCAGAAAGTCATGGTTATTTACATTTATAGCTCACTTAAATATGAAATCACTTAAATGTTTCCATCACAACAAAATTAGAAGCTTTGTTACTGAAACCCACCCATCCTATACAAACCTTAAAACAGTTCTACATACAATTGCAATCCTATCAAAGTCTGAGAATCTGACTACAGATAAACAATCATCTGCTATATAACTGAATCAAAAATAACAAATTAAAAACTTTAGGGAACATCACAAAATAAATAGTTATGACCATACATTGTCTATCAAAAAGTAAGATATTCTGATTGAGATTTTAAATTATTATGAGCAATGAAATACACATGAACACGACTACAATACCATATCAGGTATCTAAATTTTGAATGCAAATTTTCATAAGTATGAATTTACAGTTCAGACAAATTTTCTAGTTTACAGACATAGTTTCTCAACTTTTCATAAAATTAATCATAGTCAGCTAAACTTTACACTTCCAGTAATATCTCCTGAACAAAAACATTTCATGGTTTCAAATGAAACAAACTTTTACTACAGTTATAGCCTAAGCATTTCAAAGTCATATTACGTATGCTTTGGTAAAGAATATTATCCCAGATAATGCATAACAATGTTATCATTCATCTTTTCAACATAAGGTACCTAAATGAAGAACACGTGTTGCTGATGAATTTTAGCAAACTATGATGAACTGCTGAACATATTATCAATATGATCTTAACTTCATACAGGATTAAATTAAAATGAAACTAAGTAATTTTCCTTATCCAATACTACTAACATGTAGCTAGCTTGGTTTGGCCAAAGACTATGTCATGAACGTACTGCAATGAATTTTATCTGAAGCTTTATCCTGGTATATGAACACCAATGTTTACAGTAACAAGATTTCAAGCCTACAACAGCCTCAAGTATATAATGTTCTTGAAGGCAACACAAATACTACTGACTGATAATATCAATGTGAGAAAATAAAGCCTTTCAATGGTAAAGGGGTCAACTTATTCGGTAACCAGGACCACGGTCAATACAGTAAGTGTCCTCAATGGATGCAAATGTTGTCTGACTTAAAACAACAGTCCTACAAATTTTACTTTCATATATTCTATAATTAAGCTTCACATAACTGAGGGCTTCTTCATATCATTAATATCAAACAGTTGTCAAATGTGATAACCTTCAAAACACTGAAAACTCTCACTTTCTACAAGAGTTCATACACTAAAGCTTTCCTTGCTTCCCAAGATGTATGCTACTCAATTTCATAATTTATATACATAAATCTTCTTAAATTGGAAATATGATAACACTGGATAATTTCTAAATGATTGTGCTAAGTCCCTACAGCTCAGAAAAGCCCCTGCAAACTGTGAAAGTATAAAAGAGATTAATGTAAGTGGAAACATACTTCACTTGATTCAAGGCCCAAGAAATATCTACATTAAATAATCTGTCTATACATCCGACCAGTGTCTGCATATAATGCTACATATGTCTTTGCCGCCCAATAAGGCATGATCAAAACCAAGTCACATAATTATTATTACAATCTTTAACAAAGTCTACAATAATAACTTACTTTAGCATTAACACTATAAAATGATGATTTTTGCGCATCCTTTCATGCATGTCCATGTACCTTACATTAACAAATTCACACGAGGAATGAAATGGAGCTACAAATACTCAGGTTTTTTAACATCAACACAATGCTAGAACAGACCTGCGGCAAGCACATAAAAATCCTGCCATCATATATGTATAACCTGAATCCTGTCAATATCTACCAGCAGTGTAGATAATATCAAGCAACAGGTAGTTCTTCCTGCAATGACAAGCAAAATTAATATGAAAGTCTGTGTGACCAGCAATTAAGTTCATACTTGCCCTAGCATAAACTAATACTTGTTTGTTTCCAAGGCAGAAGAAATGAAAGGTGCCAATGCAATGTAAAGAACCACTCCAAAATTACTATCTGAAAATATAATATGATAAGTGGTAGTTTGAGAGGAATATTCAGTAATTAATAATCAACAGTATCAAATACTTTCATATCTGGGACAAAAAAAGCCTGCAAAAATGACATTGGCACCAAGTCACATCCGCTTTTTCCTCCCATTCCCCTACACACAAACACATGCACGCACGCAAACATTCATGAATGGTTATGTCTATACACAATACATCTTGAATCTGTCACTGGGCTTCAAAATTCCCTTTATGCTGGCAACTGATCCTTTTGTTAACTGGTCTTGCACTGTTCTGGTTTGCCATTAACCATGAGATAGCTAATGGCATTCTCGCAGTAAGCAGGACTGCAAACAATTACACATATTACATATTTATGCCAATGATTTCACACAAATAGGCATGATATGTACATTTCAAAAAGAATTATACCAGTAACATGATTTGAGGAACAATACAATTCAATTTAAAATATAATCCTAATTCAATTTGTATCTATTAAAAAATAAACTCTGGTGAACATGGCTGCCTACTGTTGGCTCACACAACAAAACTGGTACGACACAAAAAAAAGAAAGAAAAGGAAAGAAACAAAAGGAATAGAAAGGAAAACACTGGGAAACACAGGCTCACAGTTTAAATACCTTCTGTCATATCTTTCTGGTATTATGCTGTAAAGCCCCTTGAAAAAAGTGCATTTGTTCATTGCTTTCTTAGCACTACTATAACTGTTACAACAGCCAATCCACTAATGACTTAGCTTTTAGACTCAAGAAACAACAACTCTGACAGGAGAAATGACTGGTGTTTCGATGTCTGCATCATGAGTCACTGGTACTGCTTTTCTAACATTACTGAGGTGTGCACTAATGTTAGAATCACACAGGAATTTTTGCACATGGTAGTTTCTCTGCAGCTTGAACTCATGACCTAGCATGAGATACTTTTATTAGGTTAAAACTGTTCAGCTAACAAATCAGCCAAAATCTGTGACGTTGACTCTTTACTGGCACGGATAGTTAGCCGGTACATCTGAAAGTAAAAGAAAAAAAAACTATTGAAGCAGAAATGACTTGTCATAAATGTTTAATACACAGATATACATAACATAAGAATATCTCAATAAACAGATATACATAACATGAAAAAAATATCTCATTCTTTTAAAGTCTGTGGCAGGTACCTTAATTCTACATCATTTGCCATCCTGGAACTGAATTTTGATTTTCTAGCTAAAATACCTACCTTACATAATGTTTTCAGGAAGATAATGTTCAAGGTGATTTTTTCGTCTTGGGATGGAACACAATCCATGTCCTTAATCGTTTGCATGAATGTGTATAGCTTTTTTGTTATAGACACCAAAATGACACAGTAAAATATGCCCTACTTAAAGACCATTTTTGGTGAAAGAAAAAGCTAGAGAAAAAGAATACAGAAATGTCAGGACTACGTGACAAAAGAAGGAAGAGAATTTCACAGCTTAGCTGTCTGAAAGGTGTCATAATTACTAATCAATCCTTGAGTGGCTGGTCTCCACACAGACGCTGTGTAAAGCAGCAACTGGATGCGTCCCTTGGGTCCAAGCCTTGTTGGCAGGGAAACATCCCATTACCAGAGACATCCATCATTTAAATTTTTGTTTTTTATCATTATTAAATGATCGCCGTTTCCCTTGTCAATGAAGCAGTACCAGGAGACAGATGAAGAAAGGCCCATCCATTAAAATACACACATGCACATATATATACATATCAACATAAACATATATACACAAGTACATATTCATACTTGCTTGCCTTCATAAACTTACACTCAGTCTCTAGCCGTCATGCGTAATGCACTGCAACCTCAGCTCCCTATCCACATCAAGGCCCCACAGACCTTTCCATGGATTCACACCAGACGTTTCACATACCCTGCTTCATTCCATTGATAGCATGTCGACCCTGGTATACCACATTGTTCCAATTCCTTCATTCCTTGCATGTCTCTCATCCTTCTTGTTTAGGCCCTGATTACTCAAAATCTTTTTCACTTCATCCTTCCATCTCCAATTTGATCTCCTGCTTCTCCTTCTTTGCTCCACCTCTGACACATACATCCTTTTTGGCAACCTTTCCTCACTCATTCTCTCCCTATGTCCAAACCATTTCGACACGCCCTCTTCTGCTCTCTCAACCACACTCTTTTCATTACCACACATTTCTCTTACCCTTTCATTACTTACTTGATCAAACCACCTCACACCACATATTATCCCTAAACATTTCATTTTCAACACATCCATTCTCCTCTGTACAACCCTAACAATAGCCCATGCCTCGCAACAATATATATTGTTGGAAATACTATTCCTTCAAACATACCCAATTTTGCTCTCCAAAATAATGTTCTCTCTTTCCACACATTCTTCATTGCTCCCAGAACTTTTGCCCCCTCCATCACCCTATGACTCACTTTCACTTACATGGATCCATTCAATGCCAAGTCCACTCCCAGATATCCAAAACACTTCACTTTCTCCAAGGTTTCTCTATTTAAACTTAATCCCAAGTAACTTGTCCCTCAACCCTGTTGGACCTAATAACCTTGCTCTTACTTTACTTGCTTTACTCTCAACTTTCTCCTTTCACACACTTTTCCAAACTCAGTCATCAACTTCTGCAGTTTCTCACTCGAATCAGCTACCAGTGCTGTATCATCGGCGAACAACTATTGACTCACTTTCCAGGCCCTCATCCCCAACAGACTGCTTAATCGCCCCTCTCTTCAAAACTCTTGCACTTACCTCCCTAACCATCCCATCCATAGATAAACAATCATAGGGGCATCAAATACCCATGCCAAAGACCAACCTTCACTGGGAACCAACCACTCTCCTATCTTACTCGTACACATACATTACACCCTTGATACAAACTTCTCAATGCTTCTTACAGATTACCTCACACACCATACAATCTTAAGACCTTCCACAAAGCATCTCTATCAGTCCTATCATATGCCTTCTCCAGATGCCTAAGTGCAACATACAAATCCATCTCTTTTTCTAAGTATTTCTCACAAATATTCTTCAAAGCAAACACCTGCTCCACCCCAATCTGATGCTCTGTACATTTCACCCTCTCAATCAACACCCTCCCATACAATTTTCCAGGAATGCTTAACAAACTTATGCCTCTGTAGTTTGAACACTCACCTTTATCCCCTTTGCCTTTGCACAATGGCATCATACATGCATTCCACCAATCCTCAGGCACTTCACCATGATCCATACATACACTGAATATCCTTACCAACCAACACAGTCACCCCCTTTCTTAATAAATTCAACTGCAATATCATCGAAACCCACTGCCTTGCCAAATTTCATCTGCAAGGCTTTCATCACCTCTTCTCTCTTCACCAAACCAT